>CM009725.1:27800069-27921293 GCA_003047355.2 Amphiprion percula | reverse complement strand
TCTATCAGCTGATGAAGATGGAAAAACTCCCACAAAAACATGAAAAACTAACTAAAAACATCTAAAAAGATAAAACACAACTCCCCCGAAGCATCCAAAACATGTGAAACCACTGCCACAAAATGATGACAATACAATGCAAAACTAGAACAAAAAGACTCTAAAGTACCATATGAAAATGTAAAATGATCACAGAAATATGCAAAACCTCCACATAAAGATGTAAAAGAACCAAATAAAGATGAAAAATCCAGAAAGAGATGCAATATGACTGGAAAAAAGCAGAATAAGCACAAAAATGAGTACCTCTAAAAGATGCAAAATGAACCTGAAAAGATGCAAAACTACCACAAAATGATCCCAAAAAAGTCGAAAACACACCACGTGAAACCACAGCCACAAAATGATGCAAAAGTGCCACAAAAAGATCCCAAAGTATCCCACAAGAGTGTAAAATAATCACAGAAAAATGCAAAACCTCCACATAAAGATGTAAAAGAACCAAATAAACAACAAACAAACCACAAAGAGATGCAAAATGACAGAGAAAATGCAAAAACAGCACAAAAACACGAGTTCCTCCAAAAAGATGCAAAACTACCACAAAATCATCCCAAAAACATGAAAACAGACCATGTGAAACCATTGCCACAAAATGATGCAAACTGCAACAAAAAACATGCACAAAAAGATGCAAAGGAACCAAATAAGGACGAAAACAAACCACAAAGAGATGCAAAATGACTGGAAAAAAGCAAAATGAGCACAAAAATACAGAAGAGTTCCCTAAAGAGATGCAAAACAACTCAGGAAAGTCTGTAAAATGATCCCAAAAAGATCCAACAGCCACAAAAAGACCACAAAAAGAGTTTAGAACCGGAAAGATTCTCAGACCCTGAAGTCTCCATCTGACCAATGAGTCCAAACTGTTCTAGTGAACCTGGTGTTTCTACATTCTCAGGTTCAGAAGGAACTTCTACCAGGTTTGATCTAAAATAACTGAAACCTCTCAGAGCTTCTCCTTCAGACCAACACTTGAAGTTCTCTTTAAAGTCGTTCTATCTCAGCTCAACAACTTCAGGAGAGACTTCAACCAGAACGATCCAGAAGAACGTCTGACTGTAGGAGAACCCAACCAAGACTTCCTGCTGCACTAATTCTATGATTTTACAGACCAGACTAGAAGCTGAACTCATTTTTTCCATCAGAACCTCCAGGTGAATATCTCCCCTCCCTCCGTGGGTTCCTACCTGGTTCTGGTGTCTCTGAGTGCGACGACGATGAAGCCGATGAAGCTCCGTCTTCGTTCACGGCTCCCTGCGACAGACTCATCCCTCGGCCTGGAGGCAGCTTCATGCCCAGCTGCTCGGCCATCTCCACGTGGTCTCCAGGATGGACATAGTCGAAGACGCTGCTGCCCGTCAGCTCCACCTGAAGACAACCAGAAGGTTTGAGATGTTAGCGTCTGTCCAAACGTTCCTCATTTACAGAACGTTCTAGCAGGATCCAACAACATCTGGAGATAGAACGCTGGAGGTCAGATGAAGAAAACATCTGAACACATCTGCCTCCAATACGGTCAGTCATGGGATTTAGTTCACTTTTTTTTTGTTCTTCTTCACACTAAAATGCTGCAAATTCACCTGAAATTGATCCAGACTCAAATGAAACCTGTTGAGAGTCACTTAAAAATACTTCATAACAATAAAACGTGTTTAAAATGTTGCCAGAATTGTGTAAACTGACTAAAAACTGAACAAAATGACCCAAAAATAGCACAATGTTCCTCAAATCCTGTCCAGAATAACCTAGAAATAGTTCAAAATGACTCTCAGATCGTTGACAGTGACTCAAACTGGTTATAGATAATTAGGTTCAAGTAACTTCGGACACACTTTTAGTCCATCTGGTAAAGTTTTAGTTATTTTTGACAATTTATTCATGATTTTGAACCAGTTTGAATCATTTTTGAATCATCATTTTGAACAATTTCTAGATTATTTTGGACGGGATTTAAGGAATTCTGCACAGTTTCTGAATCTTTTTGGACAGTTTTTGGTCATTCTTGGCAACTTTGAGTCTTTCTAAACATGTTTTAGTCATTTTGAACAATTTCTAGATTATTTGGGATCAGGTTCCAGTAATTTTGAATCATTTTAAACTCATTTTAGTAAATTTATTCAATTTTAACCATTTTGTACAATCAGTTTAACCCTGGTGTCGTCCTGTGGGTCAAAATTGACCCGTTTTAAAGTTTGAAAATGTGGAAAAAAAATAAAAAATTTTCACAATGAAACTTCTGATGTCCACATTTTCAACATTTTTGGGAAACCTTTGAACATTTTTTGGTGGAAATAAAGAAATGTTAAAAATGTTTCTTAAGAACATTCAAAAAAATCAACAAAAATCCAGTCAATTTCGCTGGATTTTGGTTGATTTTTATGTGAATGTTCTTAAAGAAAATATTAGAAGTTTTACTGATATGTACAGTAGTATTCAAAATAATAGCAGTCCCACATCACTAGCGAGATAAATCACTGTTTTTGTTAGAATTTCAACTTCTACACTGCAAGTAATGTCTCTAGAAGGTTTAGTAAAGGTATAGAAAACCAACAGACCCAACAGGCATGACGTGCATCTGCTGATTCTGTGAAACTGGAACAGCTGAAACTGGAACTAATCAGGGTCATGTTCAAAAAAATAGCAGTGCTGAGTTCAATTAGTGATGTCATTGATGATGTGAAAAAATAGGTGTTAAACAGGTGGCCCTTATTTAAGGATCAAGGCAACTGATGCTGCATATGCTGGCTGTGCATTTATTCTTGAAAAACAGTAAAATGGGTCATTCAAGACACTGTTCAGAAGAAGAGCATTCTTTGATTAAGAAGTTAATAAAAGAGGGGAAATCCTATAAAGAAGTGCAGAAAATGATAGGCTGTTCAGCTAAGATGATATGAAATGCTTTAAAATGGCAGCCAAAACCAGAAAGGCCGAAACAACCAGAAACCAGAAACAACTATTCGAATGGATCGGAGAATAACCAAAATGGCAAAGGCTCAGCCAATGATCAGCTCTAGGAGGATCAAAGAAGATCTCAGGTTGCCTGTGAGTACTGTAACAATCAGACGACGTCTATGTGAAGCCAAGCTACCAGCAAGAAGCCCCCGCAAAGTCCCATTGTTCAAAAAAAGACGTGCTGAAGTGGCTACAATTTGCCAAAGAACACACTGACTGGCGTAAAAAGAAATGGCGTAATATTTTGTGGACTGATGAGAGTCCAAAGTGGACCCACTGTCTGTGGGTCTAAGGACCACAGACAGTTTGTCAGACGTCCTGCTAACACTGAATTCAAGCCACAGTACACGGTGAAGACGGTGAAGCATCACGATATGGGGATGTTTCTATGGTGTTGGTCCTATTTATCACATACCAGGGATCATGGATCAGTTTGAGTACATCACAATACTGGAAGAAGTCATGTTGCACTATGCTGAAGAGGAAATGCCCCTGAAATGGGTGTTTCAACAAGACAATGACCCCAAACACACCAGCAAGTGAGCAAAATCATGGTTCCAGACAAACAGAATTCAAGTAATGGAGTGGCCAGCACAATCCCCGGACCTTAATCCCACAGAAAACCTGTTGGCTGACATAAAAAATGCCGTTCATGAGGCAAAACCAAGAAATGCAGAGGAATTGTGGAATGTAGTACAATTGTCCTGGGCTGCAATACCTGTTGACCGGTGCCAGAAGTTGGTCGACTCTATGCACCACAGATGTGAAGCAGTTATCAGAAACCGTGGTTATGCAACTAAATATTAGTTTATGATTCTCAGGAAAGTTGTTTCCTGTCTGAAAAAAATCCTAAAATTTAGCAAAAAAATCCCCCAAATTTCTAAAAATTTGAAAAACCTCCAGGAAGAAAATTCTAATAATTCCTTAAAAGTTTCCTAAAAGTTTCCCTTAAAAGTTTTATTTTTTTTTTAAAAATCCCCCAAATGTGGCAAGAAAATTCTTGTAAATATTTTATGAAAAGCCTCCAAAAAAATCCTAAAAATATCTGAAGTGATTCCATATATATCAGTAAAACTTCTAATATTTTCTTTAAGAACATTCAGAAAAAAAATTAACCAAAATCCAGTGAAATTCGCTGGATTTTGGTTGATTTTTATGTGAATGTTCTTAAGAAACATTTTTTAACATTTCTCTTTTTTTCCCACCAAAATATGTTCAAAGATTTCCCAAAAATGTTGAAAATGTGAACATCAGAAGTTTCACTGTGGAAATATTTTTTTCCACATTATCAAACTTTAAAACGGGTCAATTTTGACTAGAGGTCGACCTCTAATTTTGACCTGCAGGACATCATGAGGGTTAAAAAAGTGACCAAAACCTGAGATTAAAATCGTGATATTTTATCAAAATCATTTTATTCCAAAAGTTGCATTTAAAGATGTGTTTAAAATTAACCATCTGGACCAACTAGATTCTTTAGAAAACAAAAAATTCTGAGATCTTCAGCTCAACAGTGAAACCAGGACTGACTGAACTGTGATCAACAGTCACTGGAGGAAAATTCAGAAAATTTTCAAACATCTGTGCAACCGTTGAAGCTTAGCAACAGTTAGCATACAGATGCTAACGTGGATCTCAACTCCTCCTCCTCCTCCCCTTCCTTCCTCCTCCCCTCCCCTTCCTTCCTCCTCCTCCTCCCCTTCCTTCCTCCTCCCCTTCCTTCCTCCTCCTCCTCCTCCCCTTCCTTCCTCCTCCCCTTCCTTCCTCCTCCCCTTCCTTCCTCCTCCCCTTCCTTCCTCCTCCTCCCCTTCCTTCCTCCTCACCTTCCTTCCTCCTCCCCTTCCTTCTTCCTCCCCTTCCTTCCTCCTCACCTTCCTTCCTCCTCCCCTTCCTTCCTCCTCCCCTTCCTTCCTCCTCCTCCTCCTCCCCTTCCTTCCTCCTCCTCCTCCTCCCCTTCCTCCTCCTCCCCTTCCTTCCTCCTCCTCCTCCTCCCCTTCCTTCCTCCTCCCCTTCCTTCCTCCTCCTCCTCCTCCCCTTCCTTCCTCCTCCCCTTCCTTCCTCCTCCTCCCCTTCCTTCCTCCTCACCTTCCTTCCTCCTCCCCTTCCTTCCTCCTCCCCTTCCTTCCTCCTCCTCCTCCTCCCCTTCCTTCCTCCTCCTCCTCCTCCCCTTCCTTCCTCCTCCCCTTCCTTCCTCCTCCTCCCCTTCCTTCCTCCTCCCCTTCCTTCCTCCTCCCCTTCCTTCCTCCTCCTCCTCCTCCCCTTCCTCCTCCTCCCCTTCCTTCCTCCTCCCTCCCCTTCCTTCCTCCTCCTCCTCCCCTTCCTTCCTCCTCCCCTTCCTTCCTCCTCCTCCTCCTCCCCTTCCTTCCTCCTCCTCTTCCTCCTCCTCCCCTTCCTTCCTCCTCCCCTCCCCTTCCTTCCTCCTCCTCCTCCCCTTCCTTCCTCCTCCCCTTCCTTCCTCCTCCTCCTCCCCTTCCTCCTCCTCCTCCTCCCCTTCCTTCCTCCTCCTCCTCCTCCCCTTCCTTCCTCCTCCCCTTCCTTCCTCCTCCCCTTCCTTCCTCCTCCTCCTCCTCCCCTTCCTTCCTCCTCCTCCTCCTCCTCCTCTCTAACCCTCCATGGAGAATCTTCAGCGTTTCTTCTGTAATAAATAATCTGGTTCTTATTAAAGAAACAGTTTAGCGGCTCCACCTTAAACACTCTCATTAGCAGCATAGAGCCGGATTTGTCCTCGTTAATAAGGGAGGACACACACACACACACACACACACACACACACACACACTACAAAACACTAAAACACACGTCAAGGCTATAAAAACACAGAAACACAATTAAGAGCTGATTTTCTGCAGCAGCTCTTTAAGGTTTGAGACGCATCAACAAGATGTTTGTTTCCACGCTGATGTGTGTGTGTGTGTGTGTGTGTGTGAAGTAATGTGTGTGTGTTTCTGTGTGTTTCTGGGGTCCGCTGGGACAAAGGGGATTACATGGGTGTAATCCCTTTAATAAGAAATCCCTTTAAGGTAATTTAGTCCCTCATAAAATCTCATCTGAAGCAGAAAGTGATGATTAAGAAACCGGGCTGATCACTCATGTGCACGGCCCCAGTGCATGGCCCCGGTGCACCCTGGGAGTTGGCGTTCATGTTTACATGTTCTGCCACTAAGTGGATCGGAGCTGTTCGACTTTGAATCAATTAAAAGTCGGAGGAAGTATTTTCCATAAAGAGTCTGCTGGAGCTAATTACACAGCGGGAACAACGAGGAGCACAAATTAGACATCCACAACAACACAATTATCCCCAGCACACTGGGAATAACACAACAGGGTTGGATTAACACTGCACAACAACGACGAGGAAAAGTACAGCTTTAAATAAATACATTAAAACCTGCATCAAGGGGACAGAAACTCTGGTAAAAACTGAAAATAACGGCACATTTCTGTGGTATTATTACCTTTTTAGCTGATTTAAATATAACAAAACTGTGTAATTTTGTGGTCACACATCTAAAAGCATTTTATAAAACAGATTTTTGTTGCAGACAGTTTTGGCTTTTTCTTTTGCATGTAAATTGTTAACATGTAAGAAAATAAATGAATAACAAAATCTGTGAGCATTTATTATTATCTGCAATTTAACCAAACAGGGAAATCTGAAAATTAAAAAAAAATACATTTTTATCATTTTTACATTCTTAATGTTACTTTTGTTTAGTTTTTTGCATGTAAATTGTAAAAAATGTGAAATAAATAAATTAAAAATCTGTGAGTATTTATTATCTGGACTTTAACCAGCCTGGTAAATCTGAAAATTAAAAAAAATACTTTTTTCATTTTGAATTTCTCAATGGAGATTTTTTTGTTACAAATGATGACAAAAATCTGCAAAACAAGGATGATTTTGTTGATTTAAATACAATAAAACTGTCATTTTATAATAAAATGCTAATAAACAAAACATTCTTTGCAGAAATACAGATTTTATTTAGAGTGTAGACTTTTTATTTTATTTTTTGCATGTAAATGGTAAAAATAAAAAAATAGATAAATAAATAAAATAAAATATTCTTTGTGGAAATGCAGATTTTGTTTAGAATTTTGGCATCGTTTTTTTTCATGAAAATTGCAAAAATATAATAAATAAAATCTGAGCAATTCTTATCTATAATCCAACCAACCTGGGAAATCTGTAAATTCAAGAAAGAAAGACTCAAAATTTCAAAAAAAACTAAAATTTGTTGAAAATGAGTCACAAATTGTCCAAAATGACTAAAATTTAACCTAATTGACTAAAATCGGTTTAAAATGACCAAATTACTTAAATTTTGTCCCTAATGATCTATAAATTGTTCAAAGTGATTGAAAAACCATTAAAATGATTCCAACTGGTGTAAAAGGACTCAGAAATTGTCCAAAAATGACTAAAATGTGATTAGAAAGACTCAAAGTTGCCAAAACAACTAAAACTTGATGAAAATTACTCAAGAAATGAACAAAATTACTTGAATTTTGTCCTAATAACCTAGAAATTGTTGTAAATGCTAAAATGACTAAAACTGGTTCAAAATTACTAAAACCTGATCAGTGTCTAAAATTTGTATAACACTACTCTAGATTGTCCAAAATGACTTGAATCTTGTCCCTAATAATCTAGAAATTGTTCAAAATGACTAACAAATTGACCAAAATTACTAGAATCCTGTCCAAAACAATCTAGAAACTGTTCAACACAATTCAACAAATATCTAAAATGACTAAAACTTGTTCAAAATGACTAAAATTAGCTTAAAATGACTCAAAATTGTACAGAATTACTCTAATCCTGTCCAAAATAATCACTGAGCATGTGCAGAAATGTTTCAGATAACTTTAATAAAACAAAGATGGAAGAATTAATGTAAGAAAGTTCAAAGAAAACAGATTTCCTCCTGCCAAACGGAGATCTCTGTCATTTTAAACAACTTTCATTTCATTAAGACACATTTTTATGATTTTAAACAAATTTTGGACTGATTTTGGAGAAAGTTTTGAAACATTTTGCTCAATATTTTGACTTTTTAAGCAAAGTTTGTCATTTTTGATAATTTTGAAAAAATTTGGGAAGAACTTTTGTGATTCCAGACTTATTTCAGTCATTTTAGACATTGTTTTTTTTTTTTTGTCATTTTAAGCAGATTTTGGACAAATTTTTCCATTTTAAATTGGTTTTGAGTCACTTTAAACATATTTCATATTTCTTCATGACGAGACAGGACCACAGTGAAGAAAAACATGGACTTATTTTTAGTTTATCATTCATTTTGGACAAATTTGGAGTCTTTTTAGACAATGTTTAAGTAACAGTGGACAAGTTTCAGATAATTTTGGGTAAAAAAAACACCCAGTCTGGACACATTTTGGAAAAAATTTTGGATGAGTTGTGAACCATTTTGGAGTAATTGTGTAAATAAATAATGAAAGAAATGTTTAATTTTTCTGATCTGGACACATCTCTGAGTTCTCGCTCCTTCATGATGTTCTGGTTCCTCAGAGCTGCAGGACTTTAGATTAAAAATGAACCACAGTGAAGAAAAACAAACAAAAAAGCAGAAAAAACATCCAAAAACTGCTTCAGGTTGAAGGAGTTAAAAAGAAAACGACACAGAGAACAGAGTGTCTTATGGTTTACTGTGATCTGACATCCTGTAACTGAGTTCTGGTTTCATGTCTTCAGTCGTTCATCTTCTAAAAACCTCCAGAACCTCCTGCAGCAGCAGCTCCATCGAACTCCAGCTGCACCGACTGATCTTCTTCTCCTCCATGACCTCCATGAGAAAAACTCCCTTTGAGTTCTAACACTGTTAGTCTGTTCGCCGTCTTCAGATAAAACTTATTAAAACGCAACAGCGGCGGCGGCATCTTTATCGCCGCTCGTCCTTTCAGACAAGGACACGAGTGACAGAAGACAATAGGAGTGACGGAGATAAGCGGCGAACACACAAACTAACCTCCGTCCTTATCGAGACGAGTGACGCTGTAATTACTGCACAGACGAGCTGCTCACGCCACGTTTACAACACACAAAGAAGAGAAATAAAGCCGCACTGCTGCAGACACACAACACGGAAATAAAGCCGCACTACTGCAGACACACAACACTGAAATAAAGCCGCACTGCTGCAGACACACAACACGGAAATAAAGCCGCACTACTGCAGACACACAACACTGAAATAAAGCCGCACTGCTGCAGACACACAACACGGAAATAAAGCCGCACTACTGCAGACACACAACACTGAAATAAAGCCGCACTGCTGCAGACACACAACACGGAAATAAAGCCGCACTACTGCAGACACACAACACGGAAATAAAGCCGCACTACTGCAGACACACAACACGGAAATAAAGTCGCACTACTGCAGACACACAAAGAAGAGAAATAAAGCCGCACTGCTGCAGACACACAACACGGAAATAAAGCCGCACTACTGCAGACACACAACACGGAAATAAAGCCGCACTGCTGCAGACACACAACACGGAAATAAAGCCGCACTACTGCAGACACACAACACGGAAATAAAGTCGCACTACTGCAGACACACAACACTGAAATAAAGCCGCACTACTGCAGACACACAACACGGAAATAAAGCCGCACTACTGCAGACACACAACACTGAAATAAAGCCGCACTACTGCAGACACACAACACGGAAATAAAGCCGCACTACTGCAGACACACAACACGGAAATAAAGCCGCACTACTGCAGACACACAACACTGAAATAAAGCCGCACTACTGCAGACACACAACACGGAAATAAAGCCGCACTACTGCAGACACACAACACGGAAATAAAGTCGCACTACTGCAGACACACAAAGAAGGAAATAAAGCCGCACTGCTGCAGACACACAACACGGAAATAAAGCCGCACTACTGCAGACACACAACACGGAAATAAAGCCGCACTACTGCAGACACACAACACGGAAATAAAGCCGCACTGCTGCAGACACACAACACGGAAATAAAGCCGCACTACTGCAGACACACAACACGGAAATAAAGCCGCACTGCTGCAGACACACAACACGGAAATAAAGCCGCACTACTGCAGACACACAACAGGGAAAAAAAGCCGCACTACTGCAGACACACAACACGGAAATAAAGCCGCACTACTGCAGACACACAACACGGAAATAAAGCCGCACTACTGCAGACACACAACACGGAAATAAAGTCGCACTACTGCAGACACACAACACGGAAATAAAGCCGCACTACTGCAGACACACAACACGGAAATAAAGCCGCACTACTGCAGACACACAACACGGAAATAAAGCCGCACTACTGCAGACACACAACACGGAAATAAAGCCGCACTACTGCAGACACACAACACGGAAATAAAGCCGCACTACTGCAGACACACAACACGGAAATAAAGCCGCACTGCTGCAGACACACAACACGGAAATAAAGCCGCACTACTGCAGACACACAACACGGAAATAAAGCCGCACTACTGCAGACACACAACACGGAAATAAAGCCGCACTACTGCAGACACACAACACGGAAATAAAGCCGCACTACTGCAGACACACAACACGGAAATAAAGCCGCACTACTGCAGACACACAACACGGAAATAAAGCCGCACTACTGCAGACACACAACACGGAAATAAAGTCGCACTACTGCAGACACACAACACGGAAATAAAGCCGCACTACTGCAGACACACAACACGGAAATAAAGCCGCACTACTGCAGACACACAACACGGAAATAAAGCCGCACTACTGCAGACACACAACACGGAAATAAAGCCGCACTACTGCAGACACACAACACGGAAATAAAGCCGCACTGCTGCAGACACACAACACGGAAATAAAGCCGCACTACTGCAGACACACAACACGGAATAAAGCCGCACTACTGCAGACACACAACACGGAAATAAAGCCGCACTACTGCAGACAACACAAACACGGAAATAAAGTCGCACTTACTGCAGACACACAACACGGAAATAAAGCCGCCACTACTGCAGACACACAACACGGAAATAAAGCCCCACTGCTGCAGAGCACACAACACGAAATAAGCCGCACTACGGCAGACACAACAACAGGGAAATAAGTCGCACTACTGGCAGGACACCACAAACACGGGAAATAAAGCCGCACTACTGGCAGACACCACAACAGGGAAATAAAGGCCGCACTACTGCAGACAACACAGACATCGGAAATAAAGTCCCACTAACTGGCAGGACTACACAACACGGAAAATAAAGTCGGCAGCTACTGCAGACACACAACACGGAAATTAAAGCCGCACTACTGCAGACCACACAACACGGAAATAAAGTCGCGACTACTGCAGAACCACAACACGGAATAAGCCGCCACTACTGCAGACACACAACACCGGAAATAAAGCCGCAGCTACTGCAGGACATCACAACACGGAAATAAAGTGCATACTTGGCCGACACACAACACGGAAATAAAGTCGCACTACTGCAGACACACAACACGGAAATAAAGTCGCACTACTGCAGACACACAACACGGAAATAAAGTCGCACTACTGCAGAAACACAACAGGGAAATAAAGCCGCACTACTGCAGACACACAACAGGGAAATAAAGCCGCACTACTGCAGACACACAACAGGGAAATAAAGCCGCACTACTGCAGACACACAACAGGGAAATAAAGTCGCACTACTGCAGACACACAACACGGAAATAAAGCCGCACTACTGCAGACACACAACAGGGAAATAAAGTCGCACTACTGCAGACACACAACACGGAAATAAAGCCGCACTACTGCAGACACACAACACGGAAATAAAGTCGCACTACTGCAGACACACAACACGGAAATAAAGCCGCACTACTGCAGACACACAACACGGAAATAAAGTCGCACTACTGCAGACACACAACACGGAAATAAAGCCGCACTACTGCAGACACACAACACGGAAATAAAGCCGCACTACTGCAGACACACAACACGGAAATAAAGTCGCACTACTGCAGACACACAACATGAAACATGTCCAAGTTGACTCAAAACTTGCATAAAGTGGTTCAAAATTTGTCCAACAATATTGCAAAATTGTCCAAAATAACTAAAACTTTGTTCAAAATTATTTACTCAATGTCCAAAAATGATAAAAATGTCGCTAAAACAAATGCAGCATGGCTCAGAACCAGAGAACAGAGGAGCAAGTTGTTGGAGATCCATCCAGCATGGAGGAACATCTTTCTCCATCTGATGGTCAAACATCTTCTAAAGCTGCCCTAAAATGTGTAGAGGATGAAAATAGGACTAAAAAAATATTCAAGTGACTCAAAAATTGTCAATTGGAACAAATTTGAAGTCACTTTAAGCAATTTTCCAATATATTGAACAGGTTTTGAGCCACTTTCAACTATGTGATGTTCCTCTGGAGGAGTTTTAAATCTCATTTCTGAGTTCTGGTTCCACAGAGCTGAAGGACTATAGATGGAAAAACGAACCAGAAACTGTTCAGAGTTGAGAAAATTAAAATGTCTCTTACTGCTGTAGTATTTTAGATTTATTTATTTCTACATCTTGATTCAGAAGTTTTGATGCTGTTTTCTGTTGCTGCTGGTCTAAAACTCGTTCAGCTCTTTGGTCAGTCATTTTCTTTACGTCTCCACCATGTCAATAACTGATTTAATAACTTTGAATAACTGTTCTGTGACCTGATCAGCCTGAACTCGTCTCTGCTTTGCCAATAAATCAATTAGTGCAGATTAAAACTGAGAAACTGGTTGAGTGAAGCACAGAGCGCTGGAACCTTAAAAATTAAGTCTGTTTTATTTCCATTATTATCCACTTTCAGCCACGTTAAATAAAAACCTGCAGCTCAGAGAGAATAAAACTCTCTTTAGCTTCAACGAAGTGGTGAAGAACAAACTAATAAAAGACATGAAAAGTGAAGTGTTGAGCTGCAATTAATCACATTTCACTCTTTAATTAACAGGAAGCGTTTTAAAGTTGCACACCTCCAACAGCAGAAAACCTCTGCGTGACTTTGGAAAGAACTAATCAAATAAATTGATGTTGGCTCACAGGTTCAGAATTAATTAAAGCATTAAACAACAGCTAAGTGGGCCAATATTCCTCGTTTGATAGTGTTCAATTAGAGACGTCAATGATTCATGAGGAGAAACCATGGACACCAAACTCCATCCACATCCAAGCAGCAGGAGATCCTCAGACCTGCTCCTCCAACATCCATCCTCCAACCTCCAACATCCAATTTTCAATCTCCAACATTCAACATCCAACCTGCAACATCCAACATCCAACCTCCAAAATCCAACCTCCAACTTGCAACATCCAACTTCCCACATCCAGCCTCCAACCTGCAACATCCAACTTCCAACATCTAACATCCAACCTCCAGCCTCCAACATCCAACCTCCAGCCTCCAACATCCAGCCTCCAACATACAACCTCCAACATCCAGCCTCCAACATCCAACCTTCACCCTCCTGCCTCCAACCTCCAACATCCAACATCCAGCCTCCAACATCCAATATCCAACCTCCAACATCCAACCTCCAGCCTCCAACAACCAACCTCCAGCCTCCAACATCCAACCTCCAACATCCAGCCTCCAACATCCAACCTCCAACATCCAGCCTCCAACATCCACCATCCAACATCCAACCTTCACTCTCCAACATCCAACATCCAGCCTCCAACCTCCAACACCCAATTTTCAATCTTCAACATCCAGCCTCCAACATCCAACTTCCAACCTCCAGCCTTCAACATCCAGCCTCCAACCTCCAATATCCAACCTCCAACATTCAACCTCCAGCCTCCAACATCCAACCTCCAGCCTCCAACATTCAACCTCCAGCCTCCAACATCCAACCTCCAACATCCAACCTCCAACATCCAGCCTCCAACATCCACCATCCAACATCCAACCTGCAACATCCAACTTCCAACATCTAACATCCAACCTCCAGCCTCCAACATCCAACCTCCAGCCTCCAACATCCAGCCTCCAACATCCAACCTCCAACATCCAGCCTCCAACATCCAACCTTCACCCTCCTGCCTCCAACCTCCAACATCCAACATCCAGCCTCCAACATCCAATATCCAACCTCCAACATCCAACCTCCAGCCTCCAACAACCAACCTCCAGCCTCCAACATCCAACCTCCAACATCCAGCCTCCAACATCCAACCTCCAACATCCAGCCTCCAACATCCACCATCCAACATCCAACCTTCACTCTCCAACATCCAACATCCAGCCTCCAACCTCCAACACCCAATTTTCAATCTTCAACATCCAGCCTCCAACATCCAACTTCCAACCTCCAGCCTTCAACATCCAGCCTCCAACCTCCAATATCCAACCTCCAACATTCAACCTCCAGCCTCCAACATCCAACCTCCAGCCTCCAACATTCAACCTCCAGCCTCCAACATCCAACCTCCAACATCCAACCTCCAACATCCAGCCTCCAACATCCACCATCCAACATCCAACCTTCACTCTCCAACATCCAACATCCAGCCTCCAACCTCCAACACCCAATTTTCAATC
The DNA here is from genome assembly GCA_003047355.2 of Amphiprion percula. Taxonomy (NCBI): domain Eukaryota; kingdom Metazoa; phylum Chordata; class Actinopteri; family Pomacentridae; genus Amphiprion; species Amphiprion percula. The sequence continues at coordinate 27,906,653 of CM009725.1, read as the reverse complement.
TTCAACATCCAGCCTCCAACATCCAACTTCCAACCTCAAGCCTTCAACATCCAGCCTCCAACCTCCAATATCCAACCTCCAACATTCAACCTCCAGCCTCCAACATCCAACCTCCAGCCTCCAACCTCCAACATGTAGCCTCCAACCTCCAATATCCAACCTCAAACATTCAACCTCCAGCCTCCAACATCCAACCTCCAACATTCAACCTCCAGCCTCGAACATCCAACCTCCAACATCCAGCCTCCAACATCCAACCTCCAACATCCAGCATCCAACCTTCACCCTCCAGCCTCCAACCTCCAACATCCAGCCTCCAACCTCCAATATCCAACCTCCAACATCCAACCTCCAGCCTCCAACATTCAACCTCCAGCCTCCAACATCCAACCTCAAACATCCAGCCTCCAACATCCAACCTCCAACATCCAGCATCCAACCTTCACCCTCCAGCCTCCAACCTTCAACATCCAGCCTCCAACCTCCAATATCCAACCTCGAACATCCAACCTCCAGCCTCCAACATCCAACCTACAACATCCAACCTCCAGCCTCGAACATCCAACCTCCAACCTTCAATCTCCAAAATCCAACCTCCAACATCCAACATCCAATATCCAAACTTCAATCTCCAACATCCAACCTCCAACATCCATCCTCCAACCTCCAATTTTCAATCTCCAATATCCAATCTTCACTCTCCAACATTCAACATCCAACCTCCAACATCCAGCCTCCAACCTCCAATATCCAACCTCCAGCCTCCAACCTCCAGGCTCCAACATCCAACCTCCAACATCCAATCTCCAGCCTCGAACATCCAACCTCCAACCTCCATCCTCCAATCTTCAATCTCCAAAATCCAACCTCCAAAATCCAACCTCCAACATCCAATATCCAAACTTCAATCTCCAACATCCCACATCCAACCTCCAACATCCATCCTCCAACCTCCAATTTTCAATCTCCAATATCCAATCTTCACTCTCCAACATTCAACATCCAACCTCCAACATCCAACCTCCAACTTGGAACATGCAACCTCCCACATCCAGCCTCCAACCTGCAACATCCAACCTCAAACATCCAACATCCAGCCTCCAACATCCAGCTTCCAGCCTCCAAAATCCAACATCCAGCCTCCAACCTCCAATATCCAACCTCCAACATCCAACCTCCAACATCCAACCTTCACCCTCCTGCCTCAAACATCCAACATTCACCCTCCTTCCTCCAACATCCAGCCTCCAACCTCCAATATCCAACCTCCAACATCCAGCTTCCAGCTTCCAGCCTCCAACATCCAGCCTCCAACTTCCAACATCCAACATCCAGCCTCCAACCTCCAATATCCAACCTCAAACATCCAACATCCAGCCTCCAAAATCCAACATCCAACATCCAACCTCCAGCCTCAACATCCAACATCCAACCTCCAACATCCAACCTCCAGCCTCCAACATCCAATCTCCAGTTTCCAAGATCCAATCTTCAATCTCCAACATTCAACCCAACTATGGTGCCGTTAATGATTCATGAGGAGAAACCACGGACACCAAACTCCATCCACCGCCAACCAGCAGGAGATCCTCAGACCTGCTCCTCCAGTTCCTCTAACTCCTCCAGCTCCAAGTTTATGGATTTAATCTGCTCACGTCTTCATAAAACACCAGATTATTAGCTCAGAATATTCACTTCATTCATCCAGACTGTGAGTTTTAGTCGTCACAGCAGCAACGAAACGTAAAATATCACCTGAGTGACTCTAAAATCTACAATACTGCTAAAAAAATAAAGAAAATAAAAACAATAAACAAATAAACACTTAAAAAAGAAAAATCCCATAAAAATAGTAAAAAATCAGGCGGTGACAGACAGTGAAAGTCCTACATATATACATATATGTATATACATATTTGTATATACATATATACGTATATACTTACGTACATGTATGTATATACATAAATATATAAATATATACGTATATGTATATACATATACGAATATATGTATATATATATACACATATATACTAATATATATACATCATACACACACACACACACACACATATATATATCATTCCACATAAAATAAAACTGAGAAATATAAATTCTGAATGTGAAGCTTCCTGGTTGTGTTTCTTGTACAGTGTGTGTGTTTATTATGCAGAGCATGTGCTTGTGTGTGTGTGTGCATCATGTTTATACAGTGTGTAGATTAATGTGTGTGTTTCCAGCTGACAGCATGAGTGTGTTATCAGTCAGATGAATGGGGACGAATCTCTATTGTCAATAACACACACTATAACACACACACACACACACACTATAACACACACACACACACACACACACACACGCACACACACTAAAACACACACACACACACACTAAAACACACACACACACTATAACACATGCACACAAACACACACACACTATAACACACACACGCACACACACTAAAACACACACACACACTAAAACACACACACACACACACACACACACTAACACACAAACACACACACACTAAAACACACACACACACACTAAAACACACACACACACACACACACACACACACACTAACACACAAACACACACACACTAAAACACACACACACTATAACACATGCACACAAACACACACACACTATAACACACACACACACACACACTAAAACACACACACACACACTAAAACACACACACACACTATAACACATGCACACAAACACACACACTAACACATGCACACAAACACACACACACTATAACACACACACACGCACACACACTAACACAAACACACACACACTAAAACACACACACACACTATAACACATGCACACAAACACACTATAACACACACATGCACACACACTAAAACACACACACACACACACACACACACACTAAAACACATACACACACTATAACTAACACACACAAACACACACACTAAAACACACACACACACTATAACACATGCACACACTATAACTAACACACACAAACACACACACTAAAACACACACACACACTATAACACATGCACACAAACGCACACACACTATAACACACACACACACACACTAAAACACATACACACACTATAACTAACACACACAAACACACACACTAAAACACACACACACACTATAACACATGCACACCAACGCACACACTATATAACACACACACGCACTATAACATGCACACAAACACACACACACACTATAACACACACACAGCTTGTATTTGAAACCCTTTCCTTGTCAACAGCTCAGAGGATGACAAATGAACTGTCCATTATGAACTGTGTGTTATAGTGTGTGTGTGTGTGTGTGTGCTGTGATAGATGGTGATTTATTAGGCTAAACAAACCCAGAGAGTAGCAATGGATCAGGGGATGAAGAGTTTTTACTGTTTATTTCTGTGCAGTGACTCTGACCAGCCTGTAGGTGGCGCTACAGTCTGCTGACGCTGACAGGAACATTAGAACTGATTCTGTAAATTAAAGGAGAATAAGCTGTGACCAACACTCCTATAAAATGAAACTCTCAGCTGCATTATTTATGATTACTATATTTATTACAATAAATACCATTAAATAATGATTAAAATCTGTTATTTTTGATAAGTCACTCGGTGTGTGTTCAGCGTGTGTTCAGTGTGTGTGCGTGTGTGTGTGTGTGTTTTGCCATTCAGTTTAGTGTTGTTTCATTTTTCTGCACACCTGATCCCTCTGTGTGCAGCAGTGAGGTGCATTCTGGGAGATTTAGGGAGTCAGACAGGTGTGTTTATAACAAACACACACTAGAAACACCATCAGGCTTTACTCTCTGCTGCGTTTCTGATCACAATAAATTTCTTGGTTCCAGAGAGTTTTGTCCAAACAGGCCTCCGTAGTTCACCTGTTATTATTCCTGCAGTTCCTCTGGTCTCCACTAGGGGGCAGAAAGTCTCAAACACACCTGAGGAACTCTAAAATATCGACTTCTGAAGCCGCTGAACGCTGACGAAGATTAGAGTTAAGATTCAGACGTTACAAGGAGATATTTAGTCTTTTAATACGAGATATTTCTGTAAAAGGAGTATTATAGTGACAGAAAAACACAAAATTTAAATAATCTCTAAATAAACGCAAATAAAGTGAGAATGATAAAAAAAAACTACACAGTAAAAAGAAAAACCCATAACAGTAAAAATCAGGCAGAAAAAATACAACAAATATCAATAAAATAATTATATTTTTAGCTGATTTAACTGTAGTAAAAGACTTTTTTAAATAATCAACATCCAAATTAATACATTTTCTGTGGGTTTTCCTGGTTATTATCTGTAATTTAATAAAACTGCAAAAATCTGCACAGTTAAAGAAGTATTTAACCTTTTAAAAAATCCTTAATATGCAGAATTTGTCGTTAAAATAGCAAATACCAGTATTATTTTCAGACTTAAATACATGACAAAATGGTCCAGAATTAGTTGCAATTAGACAAAAGTGTCTTGAAATTTAACCCACCATTACTCAGTCAGATCACGAAATAAGCTGAAATTTGTCCAATGTGGCAAAAACTTCTATGGACAAAATTACCTAAAATGGTCTAAAATGACAACATTTGTCCGATATGCCTGAAAAAGTTGAAATTTGTCTAGTATGACTGAAAAATGGTTTAAACAACTGAAAAATTGGCCGTAATAACTAAGAAGTCATTTAAAATGAGTCAAAGTTTGTCTAAAGTGACTCAAAGTTTGTACAAAATTACTTAAAACTGATCTAAAATGACTCAGAAATGGTCCAGAATTACTTTAAAATTTGTCCGATGCACCTGAAAAATGGTCTAAAATTACTTGAAATTTGCCAAAAATTATTTGAAACTTGTCTGAAATGATTAAAAACTTAACCAATATGATTAAAAAATGGTCTTAAATGACTCAAAGTTTGTACAAAATGACTTCAAACTGATGTAAAATAACTTAAAATTGCCTAAAATTACTTACAAACGGTCTAAATTGGACTACTGATCAGAAAGTCAGAGGTTCAAGCCCCGATGTGGCCACTGTTGGGCCCTTGAGCAAGGCCCTTAACCCTTCCTGCTCCAGGGGCGCTGTACCATGGCTGACCCGCCGCTCTGACTCCCCCCATTGGGGAGAGATGCGAAAATCAGAATTTCTCCTCGTGGGATTAATAGGGGATAATTAAATTGCTCAAAAGTGGTCTAAAATTACTTGAAATTCATCTTAAATGATTTGAAAATCAACTAATATGACTCAAAAATGGTCTAAAATTACTCAAATTTTGTACAAATTGACTTAAAAATGATCCAAAATAACTATAACTCAAAAATCTTCCAGAATTACTCACAAATGGTCTAAAATGACCGAGATTCTTTACAAAATTACTTTAAACGTTTGTAAAATAACACAAAAAAATGGCCAGAAATACTCATAAATGGTCTAAAACAACTGAAAAACAGGCCAGAATTACTAAAAAGTCATTTAAAATGAGTCAAAGTTTGTCTAAAGTGACTCAGTATGTACGAAATGACTTAAAAATGGTCCAGAATTACTCATAAATGGTTTTAAATTACTTAAAATTTGGCCAATGCGCCTGAAAATGATCCAGAATTACTTGAATCTCATCTGAAATAATGAAAAAATTAACCAATATGGCTCAAAAATGGTCTTAGACGACTCAAAGTTTGTACAAAATGACTTAAAACCAATCTAAAATAACTAAAAAATGGCCCAGAATTAACAGAAATTTGCTGAAAATGTCCTGAAATGTCTCTGAAATCAGTCAAAAATCGTCCAGTGTGGCTCAGAAATGGTCCAGAATGATTTAAAGTGAGTCTGAGTGAGTCTGTCTTCTGATAATAAAACAAAGCGTCGACCTGCTGAGGGTTTTTCTATCTCTGCTATCTCAGCCTCTCTCTCCCCCCCGCTGCCATTCACTGTCTATGTCGCTCGCCCCCCCGACCCCGGAGACCCCGAAATCTCTCCTCTGTTCTCCCAAATCTCACAACAACAGCGGCGTTTGAAGGTTCAGAGCGAAGCCCGAGACGGCGATAAGCCCGGCGTCCGTCCCGGTGCATTATGGGATGCGATAAGGACACAATGGAGGAGCACCTTTATCGTGTTGGAATGCTAAGAGCTTTTATTGTGGAGGATCGGTCTGTCTGGTGGGTTAATGACTGGGAGGATGGGGGTGTTACAGGGTGTGTGAATGTATCCTGAGGCCACTTTATTCTTTCTGAGCCTCGAAATCCACACATGATGTTTGTGGTCAGGAAGTTCTGGTTCAGATGTTCATGATCTCCAGAAGGGGAAGCTGCTGATCACATCTTAGAACCAGAGTATGTTCTTTCTATTTTATGTTTTGGGTGATGTTTTATTGTTTTTATTGTTTGTTCACTGTGAACGGTTGTGTAACTGTTGTTTAACAAATCACCCTTCAATGGACAAATAATGAAGTTGAAGTTCTTGGAGAAAATGAACCCAGTTTTAGTTTCTGTTTGCAGTTTTTTTGGTGTAACATCAACACAATTATGGCTGTGAATTATGAATATTTTGTACATGTACAAGAATCTGTGCAATAAGATCAAATCTGTGCAGTATTAATACTTCTTTCAGTGTTTCTACTCATGAAATAATGTGCGCAATATTATTTTCATCCTAAGGAATTTTTCAGACAATCTGACCTATTTTTTATGTGTACTGATATTTCTTAAGTATTTGCACATGTTCCCATTTGCTCCTGTAACGATTGAACATTTCCTACTGTGGGATTAATAAAAGATGATTGTTATCTTATAAAACCAACAAAAACATCAGTGCTCCACAGTGAATGCTTGCACAGTTTTAGTCGCATAACAGGAATTAAATTAAGGAGAAAATAAAGTTAATTGATCATAATGTCAATTATAGATCTGAGACATTTAGACAGAATAAACCACAGTGTGTGAATCTTTAGGAATTTTAACATCAAACTAATTATGTTTATTATTAAAAATTGTTTATTAAATTCAGTCACACATTCATGATCCCCAGAGGATGAACCTCAAAATCTTTAATGATCTTTTTCCTTTTTTCTGCAACAAAATTTCACAGATTTTATTCCACATTTAGAGTTTTATTTTTCACATTAACCTGCTTGTTTGGTTGAATTTTACTGTATTTTTGTGTAAATGTATTACTTTGAACATTTCAAGTTGTTTACATTAAATATTGTGTAATTTTGCACATTTATAGTTAATTAATTTACACATTTCTAGACAGCTAACCCTTCAATAACATTATAAATACTTTTATAACACCTTTAATTTGTGATACGTCTTTTATTTGACCTGTAAAAGCTTTTTCTTTTCTAATTTTCTCAATTTCAATGTTTCCAGAGTTTATTTAACGTAAAATTAATGAGGAAACATCAGGATTATAATGTGAATTACAGCTTTAACAGATTAAACAGGCAGAAAAAACTGTTTTCCATGAGATCAAAGTCATGAAATTGAGCTTCTACATTCATGATTCCATGAGGATGCAACACTTTGTGATCCACTAACTCCGTCTGTTTTAAATCTTTACAGATTTTATTCCATTTTTAGAGTTTTATTTTTAACATTTACCTACTTGTTTGGTTTAATTTTATTTTTTTGTATAAAATCTTCTCTTTTTCACATTTCAAGTTGTTTACATTAAATATTGTGTAGTTTTGCACATTTATAGTCGATTAATTTGCACATTTCTGCACAACTTGCTCAGCTAGATTCTAAATAACATTATAAATACTATACTACAACACCTTTAAGCTGCTCTATATGGCTTTTATTTGACCTGCAACATTCATCTTTTATCCGTTTATTCCATTTTAAATCAAAAATTATTTAAATCAACAGTTGAGCTGGTGAGTCACTGACAGATAAATAATTATAATTCTGTGTTTTCTGTGTCTTCTGTGCATCATTTGGACGTTCATCATCTCATTAATCTGCAGCTTCTTCCTCAGTTTTGATCATTTAATCTCATAAACCCTTTTATTAAAGGCATCCAGAGCAGGAGAAGTGGTCGTGGATTATAAATTAAAATAAAAGCTGGTGGTAGAGAGGAAGGCGAGCAGCAGAGAGACGAGGAGAAAGAGGATCCACTGAACACTAATATACGAGCCTGCAGCCACAATAAAAGCATATTTATTATAAATATCCTCCGTTCACTCCTCCAGCAGCGTTTACAGCCGGCAATAAGCAAACATTTTAATACTCAGCTGGAGGAGGCTCCAGATCCAGAGAGAAACTGGAAATAAAAGTGGCGTTTGTTGGTTTACCTTCAGCTGAAAAGGCCGAGACTCTGTTTATGAAGAAACAGGAAAACTCTGGATGTTAAGGATCATTTCTAGGATCCGGTTTATTTATGGTTAGCAACATATTTTCCCTCAGCATCTCCTATAAACTGTGTCCCTGAACGTATCGTGAAGCTCCAGATTAATAATTAAAGGAACAAAATGAAGCTTTTAGAAAAGCTGCAGTTTATAAATCCAGAGCTGGATGAAGAATTCAGATCATTCACTGACTTTAAAGTACTAACATTATATTAAAACACAGATACTAGTAAAAATACTGCTTTAAAGTGTCAGGAGTACTGCAATACGCAGGGATGAGAATGACAAATGGAAAAAAACTCGGAAAATGTCTGCCGAATTATTAGTGTGTGTTACTGTGTGTGTTATTAGTGTGTTACTGTGTGTGTTATTAGTGTGTTACTGTGTGTGTTATTAGTGTGTTACTGTGTGTGTTATTAGTGTGTTTACTGTGTGTGTTATTAGTGTGTTACTGTGTGTGTTATTAGTGTGTTACGTGTGTGTTATTGTGTGTGTGTTATAGTGTGTTACTGTGTGTGTTATTAGTGTGTGTTACTGTGTGTGTTATTAGTGTGTTACTGTGTGTGTTATTAGTGTGTGTTACTGTGTGTGTTATTAGGTGTGTTACTGTGTGTGTTATTAGTTGTGCTACTGTGTGTGTTATTAGTGTGTGTTACTGTGTGTGTTATTAGTGTGTGTTTACTGTGTGTGTTATTAGTGTGTGTTACTGTGTGTGATTAGTGTGTTACTGTGTGTGTTATTAGTGTTTACTGTGTGTGTTATTAGTGTGTGTTACTGTGTGTGTTATTATGTGTGTTACTGTGTGTGTTATTAGTGTGTTACTGTGTGTGTTATAGTGTGTGTTACTGTGTGTGTTATTAGTGTGTTACTGTGTGTGTTATTAGTGTGTTACTGTGTGTGTTATTAGTGTGTTACTGTGTGTGTTATTAGTGTGTTACTGTGTGTGTTATTAGTGTGTTACTGTGTGTGTTATTAGTGTGTGTTACTGTGTGTGTTATTAGTGTGTTACTGTGTGTGTTATTAGTGTGTTACTGTGTGTGTTATTAGTGTGCTACTGTGTGTGTTATTAGTGTGTGTTACTGTGTGTGTTATTAGTGTGTTACTGTGTGTGTTATTAGTGTGTGTTACTGTGTGTGTTATTAGTGTGTTACTGTGTGTGTTATTAGTGTGTGTTACTGTGTGTGTTATTAGTGTGTTACTGTGTGTGTTATTAGTGTGTTACTGTGTGTGTTATTAGTGTGTTACTGTGTGTGTTATTAGTGTGTTACTGTGTGTGTTATTAGTGTGTGTTACTGTGTGTGTGTTATTAGTGTGTTACTGTGTGTGTTATTAGTGTGTTACTGTGTGTGTTATTAGTGTGTTACTGTGTGTGTTATTAGTGTGTTACTGTGTGTGTTATTAGTGTGTTACTGTGTGTGTTATTAGTGTGTGTTACTGTGTGTGTTATTAGTGTGTTACTGTGTGTGTTATTAGTGTGCTACTGTGTGTGTTATTGTGGTTGTGTTACTACTGTGTGTGTTATTAGTGTGTGTTACTGTGTGTGTTTTTAGTGTGTTACTGTGTGTGTTATTAGTGTGTTACTGTGTGTGTTATTAGTGTGTTACTGTGTGTGTTATTAGTGTGTGTTACTGTGTGTGTTATTAGTGTGTGGTTACTGTGTGTGTTATTAGTGTGTGTTACTGTGTGTGCTTATTAGTGTGTACTGTGTGTGTTATTAGGTGTGTTACTGTGTTGTGTTATTAGGTGTGTTACTGTGTGTGTTATTAGTGTGTTACTGTGTGTGTTTATTAGTGTGTTACTGTGTGTGTTATTAGTGTGTTACTGTGTGTGTTATTCAGTGTGTTACTGTGTGTTATTAGTGTGTGTACTGTGTGTGTTATTAGTGTGTTACTTGTGTGTGTTATTAGTGTGTTACTGTGTGTGTTATTAGTGTGTTACTGTGTGTGTATTAGTGTGTTACTGTGTGGTTGTTACTGTGTGTGTTATTAGTGTGTGTTACTGTGTGTGTTATAGTGTGTTACTGTGTGTTATTAGTGTGTTACTGTGTGTTATTAGTGTGTGTCTGTGTGTTATTAGTGTGTGTTACTGTGTGTTATTAGTGTGTTACTGTGTGTGTTATTAGTGTGTTACTGTGTGTGTTATTAGTGTGTGTTACTGTGTGTGTTATTAGTGTGTGTTACTGTGTGTTATTAGTTTGTTACTGTGTGTGTTATTAGTGTGTGTTACTGTGTGTTATTAGTGTGTTACTGTGTGTTATTAGTGTGTGTTACTGTGTGTGTTATTAGTGTGTTACTGTGTGTGTTATTAGTGTGTTACTGTGTGTGTTATTAGTGTGTTACTGTGTGTGTTATTAGTGTGTGTTACTGTGTGTGTTATGTGTGTTATTGTGTGTGTTATTAGTTTGTTACTGTGTGTGTTATTAGTGTGTTACTGTGTGTGTTATTAGTGTGTGTCTGTGTGTTATTAGTGTGTTACTGTGTGTGTTATTAGTGTGTGTTACTGTGTGTGTTACTGTGTGTTATTAGTGTGTTACTGTGTGTGTTATTAGTGTGTGTTACTGTGTGTGTTATTAGTGTGTGTCTGTGTGTTATTAGTGTGTGTTACTGTGTGTGTTATTAGTGTGTGTTACTGTGTGTTATTAGTGTGTTACTGTGTGTGTTATTAGTGTGTGTTACTGTGTGTTATTAGTGTGTTACTGTGTGTGTTATTAGTGTGTGTGTGTGTGTTATTAGTGTGTGTTACTGTGTGTGTTATTAGTGTGTTACTGTGTGTGTTATTAGTGTGTGTCTGTGTGTTATTAGTGTGTTACTGTGTGTGTTATTAGTGTGTGTTACTGTGTGTTATTAGTGTGTTACTGTGTGTGTTATTAGTGTGTGTTACTGTGTGTGTTATTAGTGTGTTACTGTGTGTGTTATTAGTGTGTGTGTGTGTGTTATTAGTGTGTTACTGTGTGTGTTATTAGTGTGTGTTACTGTGTGTGTTATTAGTGTGTTACTGTGTGTGTTATTAGTGTGTGTCTGTGTGTTATTAGTGTGTTACTGTGTGTGTTATTAGTGTGTGTTACTGTGTGTTAGTGTGTTACTGTGTGTGTTATTAGTGTGTTACTGTGTGTGTTATTAGTGTGTTACTGTGTGTGTTATTAGTGTGTGTCTGTGTGTTATTAGTGTGTGTTACTGTGTGTTATTAGTTTGTTACTGTGTGTGTTATTAGTGTGTGTTACTGTGTGTGTTATTAGTGTGTGTTACTGTGTGTGTTATTAGTGTGTTACTGTGTGTGTTATTAGTGTGTGTTACTGTGTGTGTTATGTGTGTTACTGTGTGTGTTATTAGTGTGTGTTACTGTGTGTGTTATTAGTGTGTGTTACTGTGTGTGTTATTAGTGTGTGTTACTGTGTGTGTTATTAGTGTGTTACTGTGTGTGTTATTAGTGTGTGTTACTGTGTGTGTTATGTGTGTTACTGTGTGTGTTATTAGTTTGTTACTGTGTGTGTTATTAGTGTGTGTTACTGTGTGTGTTATTAGTGTGTGTTACTGTGTGTTATTAGTGTGTTACTGTGTGTGTTATTAGTGTGTTACTGTGTGTTATTAGTGTGTTACTGTGTGTGTTATAAGTGTGTGTTATTTGTGTGTGTGTGTGTGTGTGTATGTGTGTGCAGCAGTGTCTGTTATTTGTCTTTAGTTTTCTATAAATGTGTGTTTGCTGCTCACGTGTTGATACTGTTTCTGTGGACTCTGTGGACAAAACTGTGTGTGTGTTATAGTGTGCGTGTGTGTGTGTGTGTGTGTGTGTGTGTGTGTGTGTGTGTGTGTGTGTGTGTGTCTACAGGGCAATTAATTGAGCAGTGATTGGAATGCGTTGCTGTAGCCCGTTGTGAGCCCCTACAGGGCTTTAAATGCAGACAAACACACACCTAGACAAAAGACACACACACACACACACACACACACACAGTAACCCCCCATCCCTGGTAGGACGTATTGAAACTCTGAGCCGTGTCACAGACTCGGTGTCCCCTGAGGATCTCCACATTCAGCTGCTGTGACCTTGACTAGAACAACAAACTGCTGCTCCTCTTTAACTTCCTGTCGTTTCTCCTCCATCCATTTATCACTTTACTTTATTCAAAACAAACCAGGAACCAACATGTCCCGCATGTTTCCAGGTGTTCACAGGTGTGACCAACACTGGACTAAGAAACGGAGGCCGTTTCTACCAAATACGCAAGTATGGACTGAGTAATTACGGAGACTCAGTCGTACAGACAGTCTTTATGGACAGTCAGCACTCACTGTAGAAGCGCTGACCGTCCATAAAGACTGTCTGTACTACTGAGTCTGTATTTGCCAAGTACGTCCAAGTAGGTCCAAAAAGACCGTCCATATTACTCAGTCTGTACTTTCCAACTCTCTGTGGTTGTTGTTTTAATGCATTCATGATATTTTTTCAGTGTGGTCTTTTTGACTCTTAAAAGATTTAAGCATTTAAAGTAAAACATTGAGATGTACTTTATCCTGCAAAATCTCAGAACATCTTTCTATAGAAGCTATGAGGCAGAAACAATAAATCCAAACCTGTCCATTGTATCACTAGTAAACAATCATTAAACTAGAGAAAGGTCATGAACCTGGTTGGTTCTGTGGGTGAATCATGTCTTTTTAAGATATCTGTGTTTGTAGTCTGTAAATTGTCTGCTGAACTCCCTGACTCAGCCTCTCTGGGCCCAACTAAAGCTGGACCAGAGAAATAAACAGCAGGCAGCAGAACAACGTCTGAAAAATAAAATAAAACAGCAAACAGGAGAAACCTAAAGAGTGTCAGTGTTTTATGGTAAAATTATCAGATTAATCATCAGCTAGAGGATAAAGGACTGAAGTTTGGCACAAATAGCTCAAATAATTACTGATTAAATGATTGTAAAAATCCCCTGCCACCTTGATGAAACCTTATTATTAATATTACCTTCAATAAAACACTGTTTAAAATTCACAAAAGTGTAAAAAAATACGAACAAATGAAATAAAATCTGGCAGAAAAAACACCTTAAAAATCCAAACTATGAAGCTAATAGCCCAAATCTGTAAACTAAGGAGATTATTAGTGGATTTAAATACATAATCAGGTTATTTTCCAATTATACGCTGTAAATTAATGAAGTGTTTTCTGTAAAAATACAGACATTTAAATATAATTTTGCCATTTTTTTGTTCATTTCTTTATTTCTTCTATCAACTGGAAGTGAGAACTTGAACCTTAAAGCTTCTAATCACAGCCAAAGTGTGAAAATTAAGTTTCCTTCTGCACTGTGTGTCTGATTGGTCTGAAATTTACTGAACAATTCTGATTATTAGGAATAAGTAAAATGAACTTAAAACACTGAATATGAATTAATAATTATTATTATTAATAGAAGTTTACAGATCGTCATGGAGACGAAAGATGAGGGACTGTTTCTTTAAGTACAGCTGAGTGAATGTACGACTACCTCTGCAGTAAACACACACTATAACACACAGTATAACACATTATAACACACACACACTATAACACACAGTATAACACACTATAACACACACACACTATAACACAGTATAACACACTATAACACACAGTATAACACATTATAACACACACACACTATAACACACAGTATAAACACTATAACACACACACACTATAACACACAGTATAACACACTATAACACACACACACTATAACACACAGTATAACACTATAACACACACACACTATAACACACAGTATAACACACTATAACACACACACACTATAACACACAGTATAACACACTATAACACACACACACTATAACACACAGTATAACACACTATAACACACCACACACTATAACACACAGTATAACACATTATAACACACACACACACTATAACACACAGTATAACACATTATAACACACACACTATAACACACAGTATAACACACTATAACACACACACACTATAACACACAGTATAACACATTATAACACACACACACTATAACACACAGTATAACACATTATAACACACACACACTATAACACACAGTATAACACACTATAACACACACACACTATAACACACAGTATAACACACTATAACACACACACACTATAACACACAGTATAACACACTATAACACACACACACACTATAACACACAGTATAACACATTATAACACACACACACACTATAACACACAGTATAACACATTATAACACACACACACTATAACACACAGTATAACACACTATAACACACACACACTATAACACACAGTATAACACATTATAACACACACACACACTATAACACACAGTATAACACATTATAACACACACACACTATAACACACAGTATAACACACTATAACACACACACTATAACACACAGTATAACACATTATAACACACACACACTATAACACACAGTATAACACACTATAACACACACACACTATAACACACAGTATAACACACTATGAGACACACACACTATAACACACAGTATAACACACTATAACACACACACACTATAACACACAGTATAACACACTATGAGACACACACACTATAACACACAGTATAACACACTATAACACACACACACTATAACACACAGTATAACACACTATAACACACACACACTATAACACACAGTATAACACATTATAACACACAGTATAACACATTATAACACACAGTATAACACACTATAACACACACACACTATAACACACAGTATAACACACTATAACACACACACCACTATAACACACAGTATAACACACTATGAGACACACACACTATAACACACACACACACACTATAACACACACTATTAAGACACAGTATAACACACTATAACACACTATAACACACACACACACACACACACTATAACACACAGTATAACACATTATAACACACACACACTATAACACACAGTATAAAACACTATAACACACAGTATAACACACTATAACACACACACACTATAACACACAGTATAACACACTATAACACACACACACTATAACACACAGTATAACACACTATAAACACACACACACTATAACACACAGTATAACACACTATAACACACACACTAACACACACTATAACACACAGCAACACACTATAACACACACACACTATAACACACAGTATAACACATATAACACACACACACTATAACACACAGTATAACACATATAAACACACACACACTATAACACACCAGTATAACACATTATAACACACACACTATAACACACACACACTATAACACACAGTATAACACACTATAACACACACACACTATAACACACAGTATAACACACTATAACACACACACACTATAACACACAGTATAACACACTATAACACACACACACTATAACACACCAGTATAACACATTATAACACACACACACACTATAAACACACAGTATAACACACTATAACACACACACACTATAACACACAGTATAAACACACTATAACACACACACACACTATAACACACAGTATAACACATTATAAACACACACACACTATAACACACAGTATAACACACTATAACACACACACACTATAACACACAGTATAACACACTATAACACACACACACTATAACACACAGTATAACACACTATAACACACACACACTATAACACACAGTATAACACACTATAACACACACACACTATAACACACAGTATAACACATTATAACACACACACACTATAACACACAGTATAACACACTATAACAGACACACACTATAACACACAGTATAACACACTATAACACACACACACACTATAACACACAGTATAACACATTATAACACACACACACTATAACACACAGTATAACACATTATAACACACACACACACTATAACACACAGTATAACACATTATAACACACACACACACACTATAACACACAGTATAACACACTATAACACACACACTATAACACACAGTATAACACATTATAACACACACACACTATAACACACAGTATAACACATTATAACACACACACACACTATAACACACAGTATAACACACTATAACACACACACTATAACACACAGTATAACACATTATAACACACACACACTATAACACACAGTATAACACACTATGAGACACACACACTATAACACACAGTATAACACACTATAACACACACACACTATAACACACAGTATAACACACTATGAGACACACACACTATAACACACAGTATAACACACTATAACACACACACACTATAACACACAGTATAACACACTATAACACACACACACTATAACACACAGTATAACACACTATAACACACACACACTATAACACACAGTATAACACATTATAACACACACACACACTATAACACACAGTATAACACACTATAACACACACACACTATAACACACAGTATAACACACTATAACACACACACACTATAACACACAGTATAACACACTATAACACACACACACACACACTATGACACACAGTATAACACATTATAACACACACACACTATAACACACAGTATAACACACTATAACACACAGTATAACACATTATAACACACACACACACACACTATAACACACAGTATAACACACTATAACACACACACACTATAACACACAGTATAACACATTATAACACACACACACTATAACACAGTATAACACACTATAACACACACACACTATAACACACAGTATAACACACTATAACACACACACACTATAACACACAGTATAACACACTATAACACACACACACACACACTATAACACACAGTATAACACACTATAACACACACACACTATAACACACAGTATAACACATTATAACACACACACACTATAACACAGTATAACACACTATAACACACACACACTATAACACACAGTATAACACACTATAACACACACACACTATAACACACAGTATAACACACTATAACACACACACACACACACTATAACACACAGTATAACACATTATAACACACACACTATAACACACAGTATAACACACTATAACAGTATAACCTATAACACACACACACTATAACACACAGTATAACACACTATAACACACACACACACACTATAACACACAGTATAACACACTATAACACACACACACACACACTATAACACACAGTATAACACACTATAACACACACACACACACACTATAACACACAGTATAACACACTATAACACACACACACTATAACACAGTATAACACACTATAACACACACAAACTATAACACACAGTTTAACACACTATAACACACACACACTATAACACACAGTATAACACATTATAACACACAGTATAACACATTATAACACACACACACTATAACACACAGTATAACACACTGTAACACACACACACACTATAACACACAGTATAACACATTATAACACACACACACACTATAACACACAGTATAACACACTATAACACACACACACTATAACACACAGTATAACACACTATAACACACACACACTATAACACACAGTATAAAACACTATAACACACACACACACACACTATAACACACACACACACTATAACACACAGTATAACACACACTATAACACAGTATAACACATTATAACACACACACACTATAACACACAGTATAACACACTATAACACACACACACTATAACACACAGTATAAAACACTATAACACACACACACTATAACACACACACTATAACACACAGTATAACACACTATAACACACACACACTATAACACACAGTATAACACACTATAACACACACACACACTATAACACACAGTATAACACACTATAACACACACTATAACACACAGTATAACACACTATAACACACACACACACACTATAACACACTATAAGACACAGTATAACACACTATAACACACTATAACACACACACACACACACACTATAAGACACAGTATAACACACTATAACACACTATAACACACTATAACACACTATAACACACACACACACACACACTATAAGACACAGTATAACACACTATAACACACACACATACACACACACACACACACACACACTATAAGACACAGTATAACACACTATAACACACTATAACACACTAACACACACACACACACACTATAAGACACAGTATAACACACTATAACACACTATAAGACACAGTATAACACACTATAACACACACACACACACACACACACACACACACACACACACACTATAAGACACAGTATAACACACTATAACACACTATAACACACTATAACACACACACACACACACACTATAACACACAGTATAACACACTATAACACACACACACACTATAACACACACTATAAGACACAGTATAACACACTATAACACACTATAACACACTAACACACACACACACACACTATAAGACACAGTATAACACACTATAACACACTATAACACACTATAACACACACACACACACACACACTATAAGACACAGTATAACAGACTATAACACACTATAACACACTATAACACACACACACACACACTATGAGACACAGTATAACACACTATAACACACTATAACACACACACACACACACACACTATAACACAGTATAACACATTATAACACACACACACTATAACACACAGTATAAAACACTATAACACACACACACTATAACACACAGTATAACACACTATAACACACACTATAACACACAGTATAACACACTATAACACACACACACACACTATAACACACACTATAAGACACAGTATAACACACTATAACACACTATAACACACTATAACACACACACACACACACACACTATAACACACAGTATAACACATTATAACACACACACACTATAACACACAGTATAAAACACTATAACACACACACACTATAACACACAGTATAACACACTATAACACACACTATAACACACAGTATAACACACTATAACACACACACACACACTATAACACACACTATAAGACACAGTATAACACACTATAACACACTATAACACACTATAACACACACACACACACACACTATAACACACAGTATAAAACACTATAACACACACACACTATAACACACAGTATAACACACTATAACACACACTATAACACACAGTATAACACACTATAACACACACACACACACTATAACACACACTATAAGACACAGTATAACACACTATAACACACTATAACACACTATAACACACACACACACACACACACTATAACACACAGTATAACACATTATAACACACACACACTATAACACACAGTATAACACATTATAACACACACACACTATAACACACAGTATAACACATTATAACACACACACACACTATAACACACACACACTATAACACACAGTATAACACATTATAACACACACACACTATAACACACAGTATAACACACTATAACACACACACACTATAACACACAGTATAACACACTATAACACACACACACTATAACACACACACACTATAACACACAGTATAACACATTATAACACACACACACTATAACACACAGTATAACACATTATAACACACACACACTATAACACACAGTATAACACATTATAACACACACACACACTATAACACACACACACTATAACACACAGTATAACACATTATAACACACACACACTATAACACACAGTATAACACATTATAACACACACACACTATAACACACAGTATAACACATTATAACACACACACACTATAACACACAGTATAACACATTATAAGACACACACACTATAACACACAGTATAACACACTATAACACACACACACTATAACACACACACTATAACACACAGTATAACACATTATAAGACACACACACTATAACACACAGTATAACACACTATAACACACACACACTATAACACACACACTATAACACACAGTATAACACATTATAACACACACTATAAGACACAGTATAACACACTATAACACAGTATAACACACTATAACACACTATAACACACTATAACACACTATAACACACACTATAAGACACAGTATAACACACTATAACACACACACACACACACACACACACACACACACACACACACACACACACAGCTGCTGTCAGAGTGAAGTCTCAGCGCTGTGACTCTCCTGTCTGTTCATGTTAGTGAGTTTTAATATTCCAGAGCTCTCAGGGAGCCTGAAAATGAAACAGCAGCAAAACACACACCGTAACACACGTTGTAACACACACACACACGTCTTTCTGCAGCAGCTCTTAGCGCTTTGAGATCAACGCACCGAAACAGCAGAAATCCACAAAAACCAGAGTTTTCTAACAGAGTTGACTTTTAAAGGTTTCTGTTTCTACAAGAAGCAGCAGACAATGTTTCACCTCTTTCACTTGTTTTACCTGGTTTACCTGTTCCACCTGCTGCTCAGTCCAACAGGAGACATGAAGAACCAATTAATAATTGATCATAATCAGGAAGCCTTTTGACTTCAGAGCTGATAAAAACACGACGACACAAACAGGTTGTTAAATTAAACCCACAGGAGCTGAAGTTCACCTGAAAACACACCTTCAGCTCCTCCTTCAGTATATATCTGCTTAACCAGCCAGTTCTGACTGTATCTCACTATCATCTTGTAGTGTAGAATGGTCTGACTGTATCTCACTATCATCTTGTAGTGTAGAATGGTCTGACTGTATCTCACTATCATCTGTAATGTAGAATGGTCTGACTGTACCTCACTATCATTCTGTAGTGTAGAATGGTCTGACTGTACCTCACTATCATTCTGTAGTGTAGAATGGTCTGACTGTACATCCTGGTTCTGTTGATTGTAGGTTTTAACAGGTTTCTGGTTCTGTGCAGAATGATCTGCTGTGTGGAACACGGTGGAGTTATGTGACAAGCAGCATACGCCTCCCCTCCCTCCCTCCCTCCCTCCCCTCCCTGCCTCCCTCCCTGCCTCCCTCCCTCCCTGCCTCCCTGCCTCCCTCCCCTCCCTCCCTCCCTGCCTCCCTCCCTCCCTCCCCTCCCTCCCTGCCTCCCTCCCTCCCTCCCTCCCTCCCTGCCTCCTCCCTCCCTCCCTGCCTCCCTCCCTGCCTCCCTCCCTGCCTCCCTCCCTCCCTCCCTCCCTCCCTGCCTCCCTGCCTGCCTCCCTCCCTCCCTGCCTGCCTCCCTCCCTCCCTGCCTCCCTCCCTCCCTGCCTCCCTCCTCCCTCCCTGCCTCCCTGCCTCCCTCCCTCCCTCCCTGCCTCCCTGCCTGCCTCCCTCCCTCCCTCCCTGCCTCCCTCCCTCCCTGCCTCCCTCCCTCCCTCCCTGCCTCCCTGCCTGCCTCCCTCCCTCCCTGCCTGCCTCCCTCCCTCCCTCCCTCCCTCCCTCCCTCCCTGCCTCCCTGCCTCCCTCCCTCCCTCCCTCCCTCCCTCCCTCCCTCCCTGCCTCCCTGCCTCCCTCCCTCCCTCCCTGCCTGCCTCCCTCCCTCCCTCCCTGCCTGCCTCCCCCTCCCTCCCTCCCTCCCTCCCTCCCTGCCTCCCTCCCTCCCTCCCTCCCTGCCTCCCTCCCTCCCTCCCTGCCTCCCTGCCTTTTTGTGGTAGTTTTGGTCTTTTTGTTGTTGTTTTGTGTCTGTTCATGGTTGTTTTGTGTGTTTCTGTGTGCTTTTGTGGTCACTTTGTGGTTGTTTTGTGTCTCTTTGTGGTCGTTTTCTGTCTTTTTGGGGTTTTTGTCTTTTGTAGGGGTTTTGTGTCATTTTGTGATTGTTTTGTGTCCCTTTGTTGTCGTTTTGTGGTCATTTTGTGTCTCTGTGGTCATTTTGTTTGTCTTGCAGCATTTTAACCTCCTTCAGCTCCTTGTTTTGGTTGCTAAACATCATTTGTTCTTTGTGTTTTCCTCTCATACAGACCAATAATAATACAATTTTTTTCCTTTTTGTCTGAAAGATTTAATTATTGCAGCTTTAAATATTTTTTGCATTGTCCTCCAACAGATGAGGATTAAAAAATGCTGCAGAGGAGTTAAAGCTCTCAGTTGCTCCTCTGAAATGTGCTCATTAAATTGAATCTAAGCACTGTTTTGTGTTTTTCTGCTGTCTGATCTGAAGCTGCTGGTTCTGCTGCTCGGTTTGAAAATCAGTAAAAACCAACAGCAGCCTGAAACCTGTTGTGTTTGTCTGAATGAAACTGAGGCTGGATGTTGTTGTGTTACTGTGTGTGTGTGTGTGTGTGTGTGTGTGTGTGTGTGCTATCAGTTAGACAAGTCATTATTCTTGGCTGACAGCGCTCAGCTCTGCTCCTCTGCCAGGTAATGAATTCTCCTCCAGATAAAGAAAATATAAAAAATCATCTTTAATTTCTCCGCCTCTCCGTTGTGTAAACTTGGATTCTTTCCAGCCGGCTGCCTCCTTGCCGCTACCCGGCCCAGAGATGACGCCGACGCCGATGTCGCTCGGCCGAGGATGAAGAACCGCTGTGAAATATGACGGATAAACGCTGAGCGTGCACGAGCGTGTGTGCACGTAGCTTCACACTATAATACAGACACCAGCAGGATAAAGTGAGCAGACAACTCATCAATAAGAGAACTGATCGATCGTTTCACCAAAACACATCAAACCCACATGAAAACAACAAATAAGACACAAGAAAAAAACTACAAACATGCTCCTCCCTAAAAGAACAATAGCCAATCAGATCGCCTGATACTGCTACATGACACAAAACACAGCTGTGTCTCGTTGAGGTTGTTTTGTTTCTCTCCATGGTTGTTTTGTCTTTTAACGGTTGCTTTCGTGTCTTCGTGGTCATTTTGTGTCTCTTTGTCGGTGTTTTGTTTCTTTTTGTGGTGGTTTTTTGTCTCTGAGGTTGTTTTGTGTCTCTTTGTTGTTGTTTTGTGTCCATGTTTAAAACAACAAACCGGTTCTTGTCAGGTCGGCTCCAGCAGGCTCTGGCTAGGGCTCCTCCCTCCTTCTGTGTTTCTTCCTTTTTAGGTATTCAGAGTGTTGTGGCAGCAGCAGCAGGTGAACAATCAGGGGCATCAGCTGAAGCAGGAACAGGTGTGTCAGAGCCAGTCAGTCATCCCCCTCCTCTCCATATATTCAGACGCCAGTCACCACTTGGACGCCGGATTGTGAATGCACACAGTTAGTTCTGCCGTTTGTTCACTCTCGCCAATCCTAAGTTGAACCTTCTGGTAACTTTGTTTCCACTCTTTTAGTTGGAACCTCATCCGCCCCTGTGGCCGAACCATTTGCCCCTCCCCGGACTCACCAACCACAACTGTTTTCAAGAGGACACCGGAATTCCCTCCACCCAACCTCCGTCTTCAGCCTGGATTAGATTCTGCCGTCGCTGCCTCTACCTTCGCTGCCTCTACCTTCAACTCCCGTCCTCAGCCTGTTACCCCCCTCTCTCGTCAGCAGTCCGTCCCCAGCACGAGCCAGGTTGAAGTATTAGTGTTGTTTAGTTAACGTTACCTGAGACCCTGTCATTTTTAGTGAGCTTAGTTGCTCTTCAGCTTTGAGTCTGCGTAGTTTTTCTAGTGAGCTAGTTCATAGGTTAAGCGGTTAATTTTTGTGTTGTATTTGAGAGAACCATTTAGTCCTCCCACCACTAGGGACTCCCTATCCCTGGCACATAGTGTTATTTTTTCCAGTTCCTGTTTCCGGGATCTGGCTTCTGGGAGTTGTAGTCTTTTGGTTTTTGCTCTTTGTCAATAAAAGTATTCTTGTTGGCATCTGCGAGTCTCGATCTCTGTTCCTGCACCTGAGCCTAAAAGAAAACCGTAACATTTCTCATGTTAAAGATCTGAAACCACAGAGACGATGAGGTTCTTTCTGTGCTGCAGCTCTGACAAGCAGCTGTTTAACTAATGATGGATCTCACACACACACACACACACACACACACACACACACAGACACACACAGACACACACACACACACACACACACACACACACACACACACACACACACACAGACAGAGGCAGTAATTTCCACCTGAACTCATCCCTGATGTCTGCTGTGTTTTATGCTCCATCTGCTGCATCTCCCTGCTGAGCACTTCCTCCTAAACTACATCTACGGCAGCTGGCAGCGGACAAAAAGGACGTCCAGCTGCAGAACAGCTGCATTAACAACAGCAGCATGGGCTGGAAGGTAAAGGTAATATACACATGTTTAAAAAAAAAACCCCATAAAAATAATGAAGAAAAAATGCATTTTATTTGTTGAAATTGTGTACTCTGTGAAATGTTTTGTATTTTTGAAACATTTGGGGTTGAACAGTTTTGTTGTGTTTACTTTTGAATTTGTTTTTTTTTTCCAAGTCCTGCAAAGACAAAAGGCAAAAAACAAAATGCAAAAATAACTTCTGTGTGGACGTTCCAACAGCAAACTGTTCAATCTTCTACTTTATGTGAACTTTTACTCATCAAAACATCCATCCATCCATTATCTATACACTGCTTATTCCTCACTAGGGTCATGGGGGGGGCTGGAGCCTATCCCAGCTGACTTGGGCGAAGGCAGGGGACACCCTGGACAGGTCGCCAGTCTGTCACAGGGCTACATATATAGACAAACAATCACTCTCACATTCACACCTACGGGCAATTTAGAGTAATCAATTAACCTCAGCATATTTTTGGACTGTGGGAGGAAGCCGGAGTACCCGGAGAGAACCCACGCATGCACAGGGAGAACATGCAAACTCCATGCAGAAAGATCCCGGGAAAGCCGGGACGCGAACCAGGGACCTTCTAGCTGCAAGGTGAAAGTGCTAACCACTACGCCACTGTGCAGCCCCTCATCAAAACAACACTATAAAAATTAAGCTGTAACGTTTTGAACATTTTACTCTGATTCTACAATTTTCCGTTTTGTTAAATTACAGATAACAACTAATAAAATCACAGAAAAAGGTATTAATTTTAAATGTTAAATGCAGACTACAACTGTAAATATCGTCAACATGGAAAATCTGTATTTGTATAAATAGTGACTCATTATTTTAAAGTGTTTTACACAATTTTTTTACTGTATTAAAATCAGTAAAAGTATAATTATTTTACAAATATTTGCTGTACTTATGTTTTACCTTATGACCTCCAACCAGAACTCCAACAAAACCAGGTGTTTGGGGAAGTTTAAAAACATTTTAGACAAATTTTAAATATTTTGGTAGAAGTTTTAAGTAAGTTTGGATAAATTTTATGTCATCTTGAAGAGAGTTTTTAGTTGTTTCAGACGAATTTCAAACATTTTTGACAAATTTGGAGTCAATTTAATCACACTTTGCTCCTTTTTAAAGAAGTTTTGAGCCATTTTGGGGAAGTCTAAAAACATTTTAGACAAATTTAAAATATTTTGAAAAATTTTGAGCCAATTTACCCATTAATTACATATTAATTGATTATTGAATAATAATACTACAGGTTATTTGGATTTGGATCTGAACATGCCTCGTTCATTAGATTATTATTATTATTATTATTATTATTATTATTAATAATAATAATAATAATAATAATAATAATAATAATAATAATAATAATAATAATAATATGAAGACAGAATTTTAGTTCCTCTAACTTCAGGTAAGTTTAAGACAATAAAACACAAGAAGACTTTTATTTTTGAAAGGTTGTGTTTGAGGACATTTGGACAAAGTAAAAGAAGACATGCAGCTTTTCAGCTTCAGTGTAGCGGCAGGATTATACACACTGTTACAGTCCTGAGTGTGTGTGTGTGTGTGTGTGTGTGTGTCTGTGTGTGTAGGTGTGTGTGTAGGTGTGTGTGTAGGGGTGTGTGTGTGTGTGTGTTTTGATGTGTTCATCGACAAACATGAGGGGTTTCACTCTTCTGTCTCTGCTCATGTGTTCCATTAAAAACTCCATCGACTGACAAACACACACACACACTATTTCTCTCTCTTTAAAGGTTGTGATCAACAGAGTTAATGTGTTTCTCAGTTTTCATCGACAGAAAAGCAAAGTAAAGGTTGGAGCTTTTAGCTGACCTTTATTCTGAAGCCTCACCTGGAACTGAGTTCACCTGCAATTTCACCTGGACACCTGAGCACCACCATTTACCTGTATGTTCACCTGTACATCTCTGTTCACTTGTCTCATTTAATCCTTTACACAAGATTTCTGTTCCTTTCATTCCCTGTTTTCATTCAAACAGCAAACCACTAGAACACGTCGTCTGTTCTGTGTTTAATTCTAATAAAGAGACATTAAACTAAACTATAATAGCAATTATAATAATTAGTATAACTTAATTTATCGACCACCTTATAAAACCAGAGTTTCCAAACAACCAACTAAAAAAACAAACCAAAATCAGGAAGACAAACAGAAAAACAAACCAGAGAAGAGGAGAAATAAAGTTAAACCCAGGAAAAGATGTGAAATAACAGAGTGTGAACTGTGAACAGATGAATAGAACAAACAGCAACTGATCCAAATAAAACCATAAAAACACCAAAAACCCCAAAGAGCAATAAAAGAAAGAGGAACTCTGGATACGAGGGTTTAAGATCAACAGAAAAAGAATAAAGAAAAAAATAATAAAAGAGCATAAAACTGTGAAAACAACAAAAAACAGACAATAATCTAACGGTGAAATGAAAATGCTAATTGGAGGTAAAAACTAATGATCGGAAACTAATGAGGAAACTACATCATAATAAATTAAACCAAATTATTATAATGAGTTTAAAAATCACCCTGAAATCAGTAGCTGGACGTTTGAACTGATTCTTTCATTATATGTTCGGTTTTAATGCAAACATGAATTTTAATTAAAATATGGACATTCAGATAATTAAATTGGATTTTTTTTATAAAAAATAATAATGTCAGGATCTAAATTATGAATTTTAAAGTTTTTAGTCTTTTATACAGAAGATCTACAACCACAGAGACACAAAACAACATCAAAGAGACACAAAATGACCACAAAGAGACACAAAATGACCACAAAGAGACACAAAACAACTACAAAGAGACACAAAACAACCACAAAGAGACACAAAACAACCAAACACGAGTTTGTTTTAAATCAATAAATTTTCTACATTTTTTAAATCCACAGATTGAAATAAATTTCAGGTAATAACTGAAGTTTGAGCAGAACTAAAAGCATTCTGGGAAATGTTGGAACTGCAGGAAGACTAAAAGCAGCAAACAGAAAAGACGACGACTGAAAATGAAACTTTAAAGTTGTGCTACAGAAAAAGCTAAATTTGCAGTTTCAGGTGGAATTCTGAGAGAATCTTTCATCAAAGTTTTATCAGAGCAGAGCTGCAGCTAAACAGCGACGACAATTAACGGCGTTATCACAGCGCTAATAAGCAGCCAACACATCCGGCTAATCTCCCTCTGATGCTGGATTCATTATAGATAGACGTGAACCGTAATGACATTTATGATTTAAATATGACCGAGACCACAGCCAGAATAAAAATGAGCTTTAATCACCTGAAGCTGGAAGAACAGAGTTAAAGAACTAAAGTTTCCATCTGTTTACTGGAAGATTCGTTAAAAACTCTCATCTCTGAGGTTTAACTGTTCAACACGATAATCTGATGTTTCCACAAACTTCACAGATTTAATCTTTTAAATTAAACTAAACTTTGGTTGAAAACTAAAAATCATAATCTTTCACAACCTAATAAACTAATTTCTAATTTTTGTTCAGTTTTCACTCAGACATACGATTAATCAGTTACTCATTAACTAGCAATCAGCGATAACTGATTAATCAGGTACTCATTGACTAGTAATCAGTGATAATCGATTACTCAGTTACTCATTAACTAAATAAGTGATAATTGATTAATCAGTTACTCATTAACTAGTAATAAGTGATAATTGATTGATCAGTTACTCATGAACTAGTAATAATCAACTATTCAAATAATTGATTAATCAGTTACTCATTAACTAGTATTCAGTGATAATTGATTAACCCCTTAAGCGCCAAAGTCGCAATATTGCGACAAGCAACATTGCTGAACATAACAAGCTATAGCTGCAAATATGGTGCCTCATGTAGTTACTACTTCACACCAGGAGATGGCGGACATCTGGAACTTCAATCTGAGCATCATTTGTGGGCGTGTTTTCATTCAAAGTTTTGGAGTTTATAGAGTTTGAAAACCGCCTCCCGGTCGAGGAGACGAGGGTCGCAGTCGGAGCGCAACAGAGCGCAAGACAGCGCGAGAAAACTCACCATTCTGAGAGGTTTGTTCACTGTTGACAAAGTACTTTGTCAAGTAATGGCTGACTCAGATTCTGAAGAGGAATATTCATCCTCTGATGAAGATGTTCAGTCGTCCAGTGAGACAGAAAGTAACGCTGCGTCTGTGCGTAATGGCAGCGAGTCTGTGCACCATGACAGTCCACAAGCAGCACATACTGGAGCCGATGCTTTGCTTCAACGTGTCCAGGGTGGCGTGGTGGGTGTAGCAGGAGGGGACGTGGTGGGTGTAGCAGGGGGGGACGTGGTGGGTGTAGCAGGAGGGGACGTGGTGGGTGTAGCAGGGGGGGACGTGGTGGGTGTACCAGGAGGGGACGTGGTGGGTGTAGCAGGAGGGGACGTGGTGGGTGTAGCAGGGGGGGACGTGGTGGGTGTAGCAGGAGGGGGCGTGGTGGGTGTAGCAGGAGGGGGCGTGGTGGGTGTAGCAGGAGGGGATGTGGTGGGTGTAGCAGGAGGGGGCGTGGTGGGTGTAGCAGGAGGGGACGTGGTGGGTGTAGCAGGAGGGGACGTGGTGGGTGTAGCAGGAGGGGGCGTGGTGGGTGTAGCAGGAGGGGATGTGGTGGGTGTAGCAGGAGGGGGCGTGGTGGGTGTAGCAGGAGGGGATGTGGTGGGTGTAGCAGGAGGGGACGTGGTGGGTGTAGCAGGAGGGGATGTGGTGGGTGTAGCAGGAGGGGGCGTGGTGGGTGTAGCAGGGGGGGACGTGGTGGGTGTACCAGGAGGGGACGTGGTGGGTGTAGCAGGAGGGGACGTGGTGGGTGTAGCAGGGGGGGACGTGGTGGGTGTAGCAGGAGGGGGCGTGGTGGGTGTAGCAGGAGGGGGCGTGGTGGGTGTAGCAGGAGGGGATGTGGCAGGAGGGGGCGTGGTGGGTGTAGCAGGAGGGGGCGTGGTGGGTGTAGCAGGAGGGGATGTGGTGGGTGTAGCAGGAGGGGGCGTGGTGGGTGTAGCAGGAGGGGACGTGGTGGGTGTAGCAGGAGGGGACGTGGTGGGTGTAGCAGGAGGGGGCGTGGTGGGTGTAGCAGGAGGGGATGTGGTGGGTGTAGCAGGAGGGGGCGTGGTGGGTGTAGCAGGAGGGGACGTGGTGGGTGTAGCAGGAGGGGACGTGGTGGGTGTAGCAGGAGGGGGCGTGGTGGGTGTAGCAGGAGGGGACGTGGTGGGTGTAGCAGGAGGGGGCGTGGTGGGTGTAGCAGGAGGGGGCGTGGTGGGTGTAGCAGGAGGGGGCGTGGTGGGTGTAGCAGGGGGGACGTGGTGGGTGTAGCAGGGGGGGACGTGGTGGGTGTAGCAGGAGGGGGCGTGGTGGGTGTAGCAGGAGGGGGCGTGGTGGGTGTAGCAGGGGGGGACGTGGTGGGTGTAGCAGGGGGGGACGTGGTGGGTGTAGCAGGGGGGGACGTGGTGGGTGTAGCAGGAGGGGGCGTGGTGGGTGTAGCAGGAGGGGGCGTGGTGGGTGTAGCAGGAGGGGGCGTGGTGGGTGTAGCAGGAGGGGACGTGGTGGGTGTAGCAGGAGGGGACGTGGTGGGTGTAGCAGGAGGGGGCGTGGTGGGTGTAGCAGGAGGGGACTTGGTGGGTGTAGCAGGGGGGGACGTGGTGGGTGTAGCAGGAGGGGGCGTGGTGGGTATAGCAGGAGGGGGCGTGGTGGGTGTAGCAGGAGGGGGCGTGGTGGGTGTAGCAGGAGGGGACTTGGTGGGTGTAGCAGGGGGGGGACGTGGTGGGTGTAGCAGGAGGGGACTTGGTGGGTGTAGCAGGAGGGGGCGTGGTGGGTGTAGCAGGAGGGGACGTGGTGGGTGTAGCAGGAGGGGGCGTGGTGGGTGTAGCAGGAGGGGACGTGGTGGGTGTAGCAGGAGGGACGTGGTGGGTGTAGCAGGAGGGGACGTGGTGGGTGTAGCAGGAGGGGGCGTGGTGGGTGTAGCAGGAGGGGACGTGGTGGGTGTAGCAGGAGGGGACGTGGTGGGTGTAGCAGGAGGGGGCGTGGTGGGTGTAGCAGGAGGGGGCGTGGTGGGTGTAGCAGGAGGGGGCGTGGTGGGTGTAGCAGGAGGGGGCATGGTGGGTGTAGCAGGGGTGGTCAAAACACCGCTAATAGTGAGGTGGGTAGCGGGGATGGAAAAAACCGCGTAAATAGCGGCAGATGCGGGAGAAAATGCAGTGATAATAGAGGCGGAGGCCGCAGTGGCGTTCATGGCCCCGCCGTAAATGATGATCATGATGGCTGGGTTTGCTTGAGAGATGAGGAACAGTATCACAAGTGGATCAGACATTTAGATGAGCCTGTTGGGTATCATGGAGAAAGGAATCTGACAAATTCTGAGCCAGGCAATGCCATCTTGATCAATAAACATCTGTAAAAGTTATGTAATCCATATGTCCGCCGCCTGCTGATGTCATAATATGCAAATTAGATGAGTGAACTTACTCCCATCACAAACTTTGGATCATACTGATGATTTTACTCATTTACAGTTTGGCTTTATCTCTAATCATTTTCAAGTTACAACCTTTTGAAAAAGTGATATCAAAACTGAATATTTTATTGAAAAAACTGTGGCGCCTAAAGGGTTAATCAGTTACTCATGAACTAGTAATAATCAACTATTCAAATAATCGATTAATCAGTTACTCACCAACTAGTAATCAGTGAGAATTGATTAATCAGTTACTCATTAAATAGTAATCAGTGATAATTGATTAATCAGTTACTCATTAAGTAATTGGTGATAATTGATTAGTCAGTTACTCATTAAATAGTAATCTGTGATAATTGACAAATCAGTTATTCATTCAAGTCAAATCTGAGTCTATTCACACTCCAAAGTTCCAACTTGGTCAGTGGTTTTCAGAACTCGAGACTCAGGATGTTTACAAACGCCGACCCTCAGAATAATCTCAGTTTTATCTTCATTTCATCTCTCATCAGGTATTTCTTTGCTCCAGACAGGAAGTCTGCTGACACACAAAGTCGTGTATCGTCTGCATAACTGTGATGATTAACGTTAAATTCCTGTATTATTGGACCCAAAGGGAGCATATAGACGTAGAACAGAAGAGGTCCCAGAACGGACCCCTGGGGGACGTCACAGGTCACGGATTCATAAATAACTCTAAACAGGACCTGATGAATCTGTTGGTTTAATTCTCTCTAAAGATCCTCATCTCTGTTTCTATCTGCTGCTCCAACATCTTCCTCTCAGCTCCTCCTCATTACACCTCCATTTCTTCATCCTCCTCCTCCTCTCTGTAATGCGGGATAAAGACACTGGGATCTCATGCGCTCCACTTAAATCCACTCATTTAAGTGCTAATGTGTTGCTGTGGAGGCGGAGAGCAGATGCTGGTCCATATCAGCATAACAGTATGTGATGTCGCTGCCCCGTCTGCACGTGCTCAGTAGCCCCGACAGATCCGGAGAGACTAGCTGCTCCTTGAATGCACCAAACACACCGACTGATGGGAGATTATAGCAGGGACTGGTGCACACGGCGGCAGTTTGAAGCATGGGCTTGTACGAGAGAGTGTGCATGTGTTAAAGGTGTGTTTCAGGCTCAGAATCCAACAAAAAGAGTCAAATATTAATAAATAAAAGTTTCAAAGTTCCAGATAAAGCTGCAGATTTCAGAGGATGAAGGAGAAACAGAAGATGAATAATTATATTGTTTATATTAATAAATAGAGAAATATGGAGAATAAAAGAGAAAATGAAGCTTCTGGAAGAAAACTAAACCTACAACCATGATAGCAGAGTAAAACACGACTCATTATCTGGAAATAAAGTCCAACATCTCTCCTTTCAGCCACATGGAGAATCCTGTGAAGAAGCTGAGGCTGAAACTGGGTTTTTATTTTCAAAACTGCACAGAAAAGTTCTGATCTTCACTCTCTCTGTTCACAGGATCATTAGTTTCTTTCTGTTCGGACTGAACTGTCATTGTGTGTCTCGTTTCTGTCATTTTGTTTCTTGTTTTTGTTGTCTTGTTTTTGTCATTTTGTATCTTGTTTTTGTTGTTTTGTGCATCATTTTGGATGATGGGCAGTGCATGTTAGAGCAGAGAGCATTGTGGGAGTTTAGCAGCAACGGGCACCATGACAAAGACTAATGAGGACATTAATGACCTGAAATGTTCCACCTTTAAAGTGCAGGAGCTTCTGGAGAAACCAGCCGAAGCTCCTCTGACTAGAAGGTGGTGTAGGAAGAACGTTCTCACATCAACTCTGGTTGTAGGAACAAATATTGTCATTAAAATGTTGAAACATGTCCTAAAAGCTGAAAAAATGCAACTTTTTAGCAACTGTCACTGTCTCCTGCAATTTCATCGCAACTTACATCGCAATTTTTTTTTAGAAAAGATGCCTCGAATTCAGACATTTTAGGTTGAAACAATCTGGAAAAAAACCACAAAATCCTGGATTTTCAGTTTTCCAACAGTCCTTGAACGCATCATTTGTGACGTCTGTAACAGGTACATGTACTGGTGTTTCATAATTTGCTTGTAAATGTAATTTTTTTAATGTTTTTATTGGTATTTTATTGATGTTCGAACTGTAATTTTATAACTGGTCTGTATTTGCTGCTGCCTGTCTCGGTCAGGACTCTAGAAAAAAGAAGTTGTGAATCTAAACGGGATTTCTCCTGGTTAAATAAAAATACACACAAAAAAAGTCAGACATTTAAACTTTAACGTGGAGAAGAAGAACTAAAAGGTCATTTATGTCAACATTACATCATTCAGCAGCTCAAACGATGACATGTCTCATAAATATGATGTCAGAAACAGTTTTATGAATTATTACGCTGCTTTTATTCTGGAGGTTCAGGAAAAGTCCAAAAACCTGAAAGAAAATTCAACTCCTCCATTCACCTCCTCTCACTGACTAATCTCCTCCTCCTCCTCTCTCTGACTAATCTCCTCCTCCTCCTCCTCCTCCTCTCTCTGTCTGATCTCCTCCTCCTCCTCCTCCTCTTCTCTCTGACTAATCTCCTCCTCCTCTCTCTGACTAATCTCCTCCTCTTCCTCCTCCTCCTCTTCTCTCTATCTCCTCCCTCCTCTCTCTGTCTGATCTCCTCCTCCTCCTCTCTCTGTCTGATCTCCTCCTCCTCCTCCTCTCTCTGACTAATCTCCTCCTCCTCCTCCTCCTCCTCTCTCTGACTAATCTCCTCCTCCTCCTCCTCCTCCTCTTTCTCTCTGACTAATCTCCTCCTCCTCTCTCTGACTAATCTCCTCCTCTTCCTCCTCCTCCTCTTCTCTCTATCTCCTCCTCCTCTCTCTGACTAATCTCCTCCTCTTCTCTCTATCTCCTCCTCCTCTCTCTGTCTGATCTCCTCCCTCCTCTCTCTGTCTGATCTCCTCCTCCTCTCTCTGACTAATCTCCTCCTCCTCCTCCTCCTCCTCTCTCTGACTAATCTCCTCCTCCTCCTCCTCCTCCTCTCTCTGTCTGATCTCCTCCTCCTCCTCCTCTTTCTCTCTGACTAATCTCCTCCTCCTCTCTCTGACTAATCTCCTCCTCTTCCTCCTCCTCCTCTTCTCTCTATCTCCTCCTCCTCTCTCTGTCTGATCTCCTCCTCCTCCTCTCTCTGTCTGATCTCCTCCTCCTCCTCCTCTCTCTGACTAATCTCCTCCTCCTCCTCCTCCTCCTCTCTCTGTCTGATCTCCTCCTCCTCCTCTCTCTGTCTGATCTCCTCCTCCTCCTCCTCTCTCTGACTAATCTCCTCCTCCTCCTCCTCCCTCTCTCTGTCTGATCTCCTCCTCCTCCTCCTCCTCTTTCTCTCTGACTAATCTCCTCCTCCTCTCTCTGACTAATCTCCTCCTCTTCCTCCTCCTCCTCTTCTCTCTATCTCCTCCTCCTCTCTCTGTCTGATCTCCTCCTCCTCCTCTCTCTGTCTGATCTCCTCCTCCTCCTCCTCTCTCTGACTAATCTCCTCCTCCTCCTCCTCCTCCTCTCTCTGACTAATCTCCTCCTCCTCCTCCTCCTCTCTCTGTCTGATCTCCTCCTCCTCCTCCTCCTCTTTCTCTCTGACTAATCTCCTCCTCCTCTCTCTGACTAATCTCCTCCTCTTCCTCCTCCTCCTCTTCTCTCTATCTCCTCCTCCTCTCTCTGTCTGATCTCCTCCTCCTCCTCTCTCTGACTAATCTCCTCCTCCTCCTCTTCTCTCTATTGCCTCCTCCTCCTCCTCCTCCTCTCTCTGACTAATCTCCTCCTCCTCCTCCTCTCTCTGTCTGATCTCCTCCTCCTCCTCCTCCTCCTCTCTCTGTCTGATCTCCTCTTCCTCCTCCTCCTCTCTCTGTCTGATCTCCTCCTCCTCCTCCTCTCTCTGTCTGATCTCCTCCTCCTCCTCCTCTCTCTGACTAATCTCCTCCTCTTCCTCCTCCTCCTCTTCTCTCTATCTCCTCTCCTCTCTCTGTCTGATCTCCTCCTCCTCCTCTCTCTGTCTGATCTCCTCCTCCTCCTCCTCTCTCTGACTAATCTCCTCCTCTTCCTCTCCTCCTCTTCTCTCTATCTCCTCCTCCTCTCTCTGTCTGATCTCCTCCTCCTCCTCTCTCTGACTAATCTCCTCCTCCTCCTCTTCTCTCTATTGCCTCCTCCTCCTCCTCTCTCTGACTAATCTCCTCCTCCTCCTCCTCTCTCTGTCTGATCTCCTCCTCCTCCTCCTCTCTCTGTCTGATCTCCTCCTCCTCCTCCTCTCTCTGTCTGATCTCCTCCTCCTCTCTCTGACTAATCTCCTCCTCCTCCTCCTCCTCCTCTCTCTGACTAATCTCCTCCTCCTCCTCCTCCTCCTCTCTCTGTCTGATCTCCTCCTCCTCCTCCTCCTCCTCTTTCTCTCTGACTAATCTCCTCCTCCTCTCTCTGACTAATCTCCTCCTCTTCCTCCTCCTCCTCTTCTCTCTATCTCCTCCTCCTCTCTCTGTCTGATCTCCTCCTCCTCCTCTCTCTGTCTGATCTCCTCCTCCTCCTCCTCTCTCTGACTAATCTCCTCCTCCTCCTCCTCCTCCTCTCTCTGTCTGATCTCCTCCTCCTCCTCTCTCTGTCTGATCTCCTCCTCCTCCTCCTCTCTCTGACTAATCTCCTCCTCCTCCTCCTCCTCCTCTCTCTGTCTGATCTCCTCCTCCTCCTCCTCCTCTTTCTCTCTGACTAATCTCCTCCTCCTCTCTCTGACTAATCTCCTCCTCTTCCTCCTCCTCCTCTTCTCTCTATCTCCTCCTCCTCTCTCTGTCTGATCTCCTCCTCCTCCTCTCTCTGTCTGATCTCCTCCTCCTCCTCCTCTCTCTGACTAATCTCCTCCTCCTCCTCCTCCTCCTCTCTCTGACTAATCTCCTCCTCCTCCTCCTCCTCTCTCTGTCTGATCTCCTCCTCCTCCTCCTCCTCTTCTCTCTGACTAATCTCCTCCTCCTCTCTCTGACTAATCTCCTCCTCTTCCTCCTCCTCCTCTTCTCTCTATCTCCTCCTCCTCTCTCTGTCTGATCTCCTCCTCCTCCTCTCTCTGACTAATCTCCTCCTCCTCCTCTTCTCTCTATTGCCTCCTCCTCCTCCTCCTCCTCTCTCTGACTAATCTCCTCCTCCTCCTCCTCTCTCTGTCTGATCTCCTCCTCCTCCTCCTCCTCCTCTCTCTGTCTGATCTCCTCTTCCTCCTCCTCCTCTCTCTGTCTGATCTCCTCCTCCTCCTCCTCTCTCTGTCTGATCTCCTCCTCCTCCTCCTCTCTCTGACTAATCTCCTCCTCTTCCTCCTCCTCCTCTTCTCTCTATCTCCTCCTCCTCTCTCTGTCTGATCTCCTCCTCCTCCTCTCTCTGACTAATCTCCTCCTCCTCCTCTTCTCTCTATTGCCTCCTCCTCCTCCTCCTCCTCTCTCTGACTAATCTCCTCCTCCTCCTCCTCTCTCTGTCTGATCTCCTCCTCCTCCTCCTCTCTCTGTCTGATCTCCTCCTCCTCCTCTCTCTCACTAATCTCCTCCTCCAGGTGTTCTCCAGGATAAAGGATGATGAAGCCATCAACTCTCTGCTCTTGACATTTTACTAAAAACCCTCCAAGCCGAGACGCTCCTCTCTCTCTCTCTCTCTGTCTCTCTCTCTGTCTCTCTCTCTCTCCTCCTATCTACCTGCAGAGCTCGCTCACCTGTCGCTCGCCCGACCAGCTCGTTAAGATCTAGTAATTAGGGCTCATTTGTAAAGCCGGTGTAAATAAAGGGCCCATAATGGTTGGATATCACTCACAGAAACGTGTGTGTGTGTGTTATAATGTGTGTGTGTGTGTGTGTGTGTGTGTGTGTTCTAATGTGCGTGTGTTCTAATGCGTGTGTGTGTGTGTGTTCCAATGTGTGTGTGTGTGTGTGTTCTAACCTGTGTGTGTGTGTGTGTTCTAACATGTGTGTGTGTATATGTGTGTTCTAATGTGTGTTTGTGTGTGTGTTCCAATGTGTGTGTCTGTTAGTAAATTATCTGCTGTCGTTAGCAGGAGACAACAGAGTGTTTGGAGAGTAAAGGTCTGAGTTTAATGTGAAGACGGAGTTCACTTCAGAACTGCAGGAAGAAAGAAAACTCTGAGAAAACGACTCTGAAAGAACCTGAAACTGTTTTAACCTGGATCAGACGCAGAAATTCAAACTGAGCTTTAAATAAACGAGTTTTAAATTCTGATAAAGACTCTGAACCACAACCCCTGGTTTAAAAAGCTCATTATCTCTAAAATAAATCATCACAACGACACAATTTATCAGACACAAACTGGAACAAATGGTCAGATTTTCAGTTTTCCAACAGTACTTGAATGCATCATTTGCAACATGAAGTCTCATCAGGTTAAAGAACCAAATCTGAGCTTAATAGTTCTGCTAAATGGCTTCATTCTAAACGTCTTGTGTAAAAATCCTCCAACAATAAATCCTTTACTTTGAAAACCTTGTTCCGTCCTGGCTCCTGCTCCAAACGTCCTCATCACAGCAGAGAATACGGATCAATCCACCGCAGAAAATAGTCCCAACAGACACTCAAAGCTCTGATCTCCACCTCTCTGAGAAACTTTAGCTTTTAGTTTTTGCTCTTAAACTGTTTTAAACTGACTGCACCCCAAAATTATAGGTGGGTATGAACGGTTTCCACCAAAATGACATTTATCAACCAGAAACTGTAAAAACTGAATAAAATCATTGGATTTCAGTTTTATATTAGTTGATGAATGTATAATGTGCAGCATAAGCAGAAAAAACAACCAATCTGGGCTTTAAATTGTGATTATTCACTGGTAACACGTCTCAGTTATATTTTCTCTTCAAAACTAAATCAAATTCTGTAAAATAAATAAATACAATTTTAAAAGTGGAGTGAAAATGTTTGCAAGGGCTTTAAAAATGGAAATAGTTTCATATCTGTAGTATGTCGAGATAAAACAACCACAAAGAGCCAAAATGTCACAAAAAATAGACAACAGACACAAACAGGACATAAAATGAGAAAAATGAGACACAAAATTAAGAAAACAAGACAAATCAACACAAACAAGACAAAAAAACGGCAAAAAAGAAACAAAACTACCAGAAATAAGACAAAACAACAGAAACAATTCAGAAAACAGCTAAAGCTAAGACAGAAAACAACCAAAAATGAGACAAAACAAGACAGAAAACAAAAAAAGACACAAAACAAGCAAAAATTACACAAAACAATGCAAACAAGACAGAAAACTTAAAACTAAGACAGAGAACGTCCAGAAATGTTGTACAGCAAGACAAAAAAAGAGCAAAAAACAAGTCAAAATAATATAAATGTGACAGAAAACAACACAAACAGGACATAAAATGAGAAAAAATGAGACACAAAACTATGAAGACAAGACAAATAAACACAAACAAGACAAAAAACAGCAAAAAGAGACACAAAACTACCAGAAATGAGACAAAACAACACAAACAAGCCACACAGAGACACACTTTCGACCCAAAAACAACAGAAATGTTGTAAAACTGTAAATAAATGTCCAACAGGTCACCATGAATCTTCTCCACAGTCAGTCATCTCATACTTCCAAATAAATAAAGTTCATGCAGATATTAGTTAATTATTTAGCTGAATGCGTCTCTGCGGTGGATCTCCATCTTGTTTTGGTGGTTTTGTGTTAACTTTCAGCTTTCGTGACCTCTGGAAGTCCGACTGAACGTGTTGAAGGTCGAGGCTGAACTTGAGGAACTCTAAACTCTGCAGCAGCAGTTTCTACCTTCACACGCATTAAATGATGCGACTCTGAGGGTCTGTGTTGCTCCCAGACTCACCTCCTGATCGATACGTTTTCCTATCGATCAGCGCCCCGTGTCAATCAATCCGACCCGTCAATACAAACGATCGCTGCTCCACGGGTTTATTAGCATTTAATGATTGGAATTATGATTCAGGAGGCGACACAGAGCTCTGGGTGCTCCCAGATCACAAGGAAAGCACTGGAAAAAAACTAAACACTTCATCCTCTTCATCAGAATAAAACATCTCAACAACTGCTTTATTCGTAATTAACCCTCCTGTTGTCTTCATTTACAGGTACCAAAAAATATTGTTTCCTTGCCTGAAAAAAATCCAAAAAAATCAGCAAAAAATTTCCCCAAATTTCTGAAAATTTGCAAAACCTTCAGGAAGAAAATTCCAGTAATTCCTTAAAAGTTTGATTTTTTTTTTTTAAAAATCCCCCAAATTTGGTAAGAAAATTCTTGTAAATATTTTTCAAAAAAAATGAGTAAAAATCTTCCAAAAAAATCCTAAAAATATCTAAAGTGATCCCATATATATCAGTAAAACTTCTAATATTTTCTTAAGAACATTCACATAAAAATCAACCAAAATCCAGTGAATTTCGCTGGATTTTGGTTGATTTCTTGTGAATGTTCTTTAGAAACTTTTTTAACATTTTTTTTCCACCAAAAAATGTTCAAAGATTTCCCAAAAATGTTGAGAATGTGGACATCAGAAGTTTCACTGTGAAAATATATTTTTCCCACATTTTCAAACTTTAAAACGGGTTAATTTGACCTGCAGGACGACATGAGGGTTGAACCGTCAACCCCTCTCAGACCTCGTTAAATCAACATTCTTTAAGACGTTTCTGTGAAGCTGTCAACAGCAACAAGAGAGGAGGGAAACAGAAGAAAATATGAAACTAAATATCAAGAAAACTGGCCAAAAACATGACTTTCTAAACATATATATATATATATATATATATATATATATATATATATATATATATATATATATACGTATATACGTATATACGTATGTATGTATATATATATATATATATATATATATATATATATATATATATATATATATATATATATATACATACATACGTATATACGTATATACGTATATATATATATATATATATATATATATATATATATATATATACTTATATATGTATGTATATATATGTATATATATATATATATATATATATATATATATATATATATATATATATATATACATACATACGTATATACGTATATACGTATGTATATATATATATATATACATACGTATATACGTATATATATATATATATATATATATATATATATATATATATACATACGTATATACGTATGTATATATATATATATATATATATATATATATACGTATATACGTATGTATATATATATATATATATATATATACTTATATATGTATATATATATATATATATATATATATATATATATATACATACACATATATACACACACAAAGATTACAACTTTATTTTAAAATATAAACAAATCCTCAAAACATCAAAAAAATATTGAGTGGAATCAAACAAGCCAAAAAAATTAAGAAAATTGTATATATAAAATGTAAATAAGTCAAAAACGTTAAAATATTGTAAAAATTACTAACATAAAATTATTCAAACTTTATTTAAAAACTGTACACAAATTAAAACATATGGAAAATATTGATAAGAAAATCTAAAAATATAAAAATGTAAATAATGAAAAGAATATGTTAAAATATCACTAATATAATACAAGAACTTTATTTATCCCTGAAGGAAATTCAATATAATAATAATAATAATAATAATAATAATAATAATAATAATAATAATAATAATAATAATAATAATAATAATAATAATAATAATAATAATAATAATGCCATATACAAAACATATACAAAAATAAACAATTATATTTTTAATCTACAACTTTATTTAAAAACTATAAACAAATCAAAAACATATGACAAATTATTGATAAGAATTAAAACAAAGCATCTAAAAATATCCACAATATTCCTCACAGCAAATGTAAATTATATGAAAAAATCTATTAAATATGTCAAAATGAAAACCCAGAGGACATTCTGCTATTATTCTCTAGATTTCTAATGTGTACTAATATGTTTTTTTATTTTAATAATCTTTCACCCTGCTTTGCATACTTG
Organism: Amphiprion percula; assembly: GCA_003047355.2. Classification (NCBI taxonomy): domain Eukaryota; kingdom Metazoa; phylum Chordata; class Actinopteri; family Pomacentridae; genus Amphiprion; species Amphiprion percula. The sequence continues at coordinate 27,865,483 of CM009725.1, read as the reverse complement.
AAGACAATTCCAAAAACACCTGAATTCTGTGGTAAAATCAAACTAATCCAGTGGAATCAGCATCATTAGGGGAGACATTAGACATGAAATTCATCTTTCGTTGTTGGTGGAGTTTATTTAAAGTCTCAACAGTAAAATGCTTTTAGTAACTATTCAGTTATGTTTTTTGTAAGGGAAGAAAAGCCTCTTTTCTTTCAATATAATGGAAGTTTTTAACCCACAGCTGTGATCCAGAAGGACATATATACTGCATATATGCTATAAATCTTCTGTGTCTGCTAGTATAAATGTGATAAAAACCAAAGAACCAGCCTGAAGATCCATTACAGTCCTCACAGGTATAGAAGGACGAGCGTGTCAGACGTGTCATTAAGCACACGTGAGCCGTGATTGGCTGAATAAAGTCGCAGCAGACAGACACACACACACACACACACACACACACACACACACACACACACACACACATGCACACACACTCCCTCCGTCACGCCTGGCTCTCCTCTGTACACACAGTTCAGCTCCACTCCAATAAAACAAGCATCAATTCTGGTCTCCAACGGCGACGCTGATCTCTTTACGGCGTCACGGTAACGGCCGGCGGTAAATCTGAGCCCAGATGGAGGAAAGACAGAGACGCAGGAAGTGGAGGAGCGGCCATGTTTGATCTGACCTTAAACGTGCAAATAAACAACGATCAGATGTCAGTTCAGTTATTTAGACAACAAAAACAACAGAAAACATCCAACAGAGCTGTCTCTGTGCTGGTTTAGTGGTATTCTGCGCTTTATTTTGGTGGCTTTCTGTTATTCTGCGCTTTATTTTGGTGGCTTTGTGTTATTCTGCGCTTTATTTTGGTGGTTTTGTGTTATTCTGCATTTTATTTTGGTGGTTTAGTGTTATTCTGCTTCATTTTGGTGGTTTTGTGTTATTCTGCTTCATTTTGGTGGTTTTGTGTTATTCTGTGTTTTATTTTGGTGATTTTGTGTCAATTTGCGCTTTATTTTGGTGGGTTTGTGTCAATTTGCGCTTTATTTTGGTGGTTTTCTGTCAATTCACGCTTTATTTTGGTGGTTTTGTGTCAATCTGCGCTTTATTTTGGTGGTTTTGTGTTATTCTGCACTTTATTTTGGTGGTTTTGTGTCAATTTGTGCTTTATTTTGGTGGTTTTGTGTCATTTTGTGCTTTGTTTTGGTGTTTTTTTGTTAATTTGCATTTTATTTTGGTGGTTTATTTTGGTGATTTTGTGCTATTTTCTGTTTTATTTTGGTGGCTTGGTGTTGTTTTGTATCTTGTTGAAGTGGGTTTTGTGTTAATTTGTGCCCGTTTTTGGTGGTTTTGTGTTATTTGGTGTTTTTTTGCAGTGGTTTTGTGTTAATTTGTGCCTATTTTTAGTGGTTTTGTGTTATTTTGTGCCTTTTTTTGGTGGTTTTGTGTTATTTTGTGTTTTTTTGAGGTGGTTTTGTGTTATTTTCTGCTTTTTTGGGTGGTTTTGTGTTATTTTGTGTTTTTTTGAGGTGGTTTTGTGTTATTTTCTGCTTTTTTGGGTGGTTTTGTGTTATTTTGTATTTCTTTGAGGTGGTTTTGTGCTATTTTGTGTTTTTTGAGGAAGTTTTGTGTTATTTTCTGCTTTTTTTTTGGTGGTTTTGTTATTTTGTGCCATGTTGTGGTGGTTTTGTGCCATTTTTGCGTCTTGTTTGAGCGATTTTGTGTTAATTTTGTGCCATGTCATGGCAGTTTTGTAGTCGATTTGCATCTCTGTGGTCATTTTGTGAGTCTTTTGAATCATTTTGCGTCTGTTTTATTGGTGTACGTCTCTTTACTTCCAGTTGCTTTGCGCCTCCAGTAAATCCTGTGGTTCTTTTCAACTATGTTCTCCACCTGTCTGAGAACATTTAGAGTTTTATTTTTATTGTTTAACTGCTTGTTGAATGAAAATGAGCCACAGTGAGGAAAAATGTCCAGAAGCTGCTTGGAGTCAAATTTGTTTACAGAATCTGAAACTTCTTGCTGAATATTTGTTTGAAGTCGTGTTGTTTGTGGATGATCCAGTAATAATTCCAGAATATATATTTTTCATAATAAATACAGATCAGGCCGTGAATCCTCCTCTTTGTGCCTAAATAACCTGAACCTGCTGAGCTCCGTCAGCCGTTAGATTCTATCAGTTTTACATTTTAATTCTACTGAAGGTGGGTCTGAAGGTGGAGGAGGTCGATCCTCTGCTCCACCTCCTCCACATCCGTGTCTCCAGGCGTCACCGTTGCAGCGTTTAATGCAGCAGGTCGCAGCTCTGCAGCCTCTAATGCATGAGAAGCAGCTGGAGGCGTCCTTCAGAGGGTCGCATCCCGCTCACCTCCCGCCGAACCAATCAAACCAACCTGACTCTAAAGCCTCGCCGTGGGGGCGGGGCCTAACCTCTGACCTCATGCTGCAGCTTCATACATTTCAATGGAGGAGAAGAAAAAATAACCAGAGACAGAAAATTATCTGGATCCAGATGGATGAAGACTCACAGACAGGACGGGTGGAAAGAGCCTGAAAATTATGTAGATTCTAATACAACAATCTGTATTTATCGTATTTTTTAAAATTTAACCCTCGTGCCATCCTGCGGGTCAAACTAACCCGTTTTCCACATTTTCAACATTTTTGGAAAATCTTTGAACATTTTTTGGTGGAAAAAAATAATAGGATCGGTTCCTATAGTAACGTCGGGGGGGGGGGGGGGGGGGGGGGGGGGGGGGGATATCTGGATACCACCGTCGGGACCGAATATTTGGATATTCGGGTCCACCGCTAGTAAATTTAGGATTCAACGCTGTAAAAGAACAAATTAATATTTATTTTTGGTCATTATGTGTGTTATTGTGGTGGTTTTGTGTGTCTTTTTGGTAATGTTCTGTGTTTCTATGGTGGTTTTGCGTGTGTGGTAGTGCTTCCTGCTCTCTCTCTCCTAGGTGTGTGTGTGGTGAAGCTGGCAGCAGGTGTGATGCATTATAATCAGCAGATGAGCTGCAGGTGGAGCTCTGTGATTGGTCTCTGGGCGTCTCCATAAAAGCAGACTGCACTCATCATTTGAAGCTGGACCGTCGTCTAATCTCCAGTTAGTACGGGGAGGAGAACCGTCTTTGCCACCAGCCTCAGAACTTTGATTAATCCTGTTTTCTGTGTTTAGTGAAGCTGACTCCTGCCTGCTGTGTTCCTGGAATCCTTGGTCGTCTGGTTCTCTGCTCTGTCATGGATTCCGTTTCCTACCGGAGGATTTCCACCTCTCTCCAGCTTCATCCTGGAAACAACAGGCCACATCTGGGATGAAACACCCTGGGAGAAATACCTACCTCCATTGGACTCACAGACTGTTTCCCCATTCGTCAGCTAAATCTCTGAGCCCTAGTATCACCAGACTATCCGTTAATGTAGTTTAATATGTTGAATTATTCCAATCAGCGTTCCGTATTAAATGTTATTTGTATTTTATGCTTTGCATTAGATAATTACTCGTCTGGGGTTTCAGTTCAGGATCATTGAGTTTAGGCTGGGTTTTGTATTTTCAGTTGTTTCCCTGCCTTGGTGTTGCCATACGTGGGTTAACCTTAGTTTCAGTTTTCCATGTTCATGTAGTTATTCCTCCGTACCTCTAGATGGGGTTTTGTTTTTTAGTTTCAGTAGTAGTTTAGTTCTTCTGTGTCGAAGATTCCAGTTCCGGTTCCTGTATAATGTTTTTTGATGTGAATAAAGCATTGTTAAAATGTTTATGCTGGTGCTGTTTCATTTCCTGCTCCTGATCCTTTTTGAACCTGCTGTAACAGTTATGTGTGTTTTTGCAAGGTGTTATGGTCGCTGTGTGTGTTTTTGTGTGGTTTTTTTCATGTTTTTGTAGTAGCTTTGCATCTCTTTTTGGTCGTTTTGTGGTCGTTTCACACATACTCGTGGCCCTTTTGTCTGCACTAACAGTGAAACCTGCAGATCTGAGTTTCAACGACAGAAATAAAGAATAAAATTTTCTTTCTGAGGAGAAACTTTGTTGACCCGCTGCAGTGTGAGTCGACAGGGACAACGTATTGTTGAAGTCGTATCTATTGTGTGTTCGCCCTTGCCGGCCACCACATCCCATCATCCCCTCGGTGCGTCGCCACGGCGATCAGTCAGAACAAAAGGAAGAGGAAGAAGCTCTCAAAGGTCCTGATAACCTCCGGCAGCAGCCTGGCAGCATGTTAATACAGACACGCACACAGTAACACACACTGGTACACACAGACACACACTCCACTTTTTGTCCATCGGTTAGTTTGGAGTCGACTGACTCTGAGCTCAGTTTGTGTCTTTCTGCTCTTTTGTGTGTCTTTATCACTGTTTGTCTCTTGATGTTTGTATTTGTAATGTTGTGTGTCTGTAGCTGTTTTGTTTCTGTCTGCATTCATTTTTGTGTCTTTTATCCAACTTTTCTGTCATTTTGTGTCCCTTAGGTTTTGTTTTAAATAATTTTGTGTGTTTTTGCATCTGTTTGTGTTCATTTTGTGTCTTTAATACAGTTTTAACATCTGTCTGGTCGCGCTGTGAGTATCTGCAGCCATTGTTTCTTCCTTAGTCATCCTGTTCTGCGTCAAAAAGCTGTTTTTCCCTCTTGTTGCATTGAAATAGCATCTGTTTTGGTCTTGGTGAATATTTAGTGTCTCCAAGTGTCACTTTGTGGTCGTTTTGTGTCTCTTTGTGGTTGTTTTGTGTCACGTTGTGGTCGTTTTGTGTCTCTATGGTTGTTTTGTGTCTCTTTGGTCGTTTTGTGTCTCTTTGTGGTTGTTTTGTGTCACTTTGTGGTCGTTTTGTGTCTCTATGGTTGTTTTGTGTCTTTGTGTCTCTTTTTTCGTTTTGTGTCTCTTTGTGGTTGTCTTGTGTCACTTTGTGGTCGTTTTGTGTCTCTATGGTTGTTTTGTGTCTCTTTGTATCTCTTTGTTCGTTTTGTGTCTCTTTGTGGTTGTTTTGTGTCACTTTGTGGTTGTTTTGTGTCTCTATGGTTGTTTGGTGTCTCTTTGTGTCTCTTGGTTGTTTGGTGTCTCTTTGTGTCTCTTTGGTTGTTTGTGTCTCTTTGTGGTTGTTTTGTGTCACTTTGTGGTCGTTTTGTGTCTCTTTGTGGTCGTTTTGTGTCACTTTGTGGTCGTTTTGTGTCACTTTGTGGTCGTTTTGTGTCTCTTTGTGGTCGTTTTGTGTCACTTTGTGGTCGTTTTGTGTCACTTTGTGGTCGTTTTGTCTATGTGGTCGTTTTGTGTCTCTTTGTGGTCATTTTGTGTCTCTTTGTGGTCGTTTTGTGTCACTTTGTGGTCGTTTTGTGTCTCTTTGTGGTCGTTTTGTGTCTCTTTGTGGTCGTTTTGTGTCACTTTGTGGTCGTTTTGTGTCTCTTTGTGGTCGTTTTGTGTCTCTTTGTGGTCGTTTTGTGTCTCTTTGTGGTCGTTTTGTGTCACTTTGGTCGTTTTTTGTCTCTATGTGGTCGTTTTGTGTCACTTTGTGGTTGTTTTGTGTCACTTTGTGGTTGTTTTGTGTCACTTTGTGGTCGTTTTGTGTCTCTATGGTTGTTTGGTGTCTCTTTGTTCGTTTTGTGTCTCTTTGTGGTTGTTTTGTGTCACTTTGTGGTCGTTTTGTGTCTCTTGTGTTGTTTTGTGTCTCTTTGTTCGTTTTGTGTCTCTTTGTGGTTGTTTTGTGTCACTTTGTGGTCGTTTTGTGTCTATTTGTGGTCGTTTTGTGTCACTTTGTGGTCGTTTTGTGTCACTTTGTGGTCGTTTTGTGTCACTTTGTGGTCGTTTTGTGTCTCTTTGTGGTCGTTTTGTGTCTCTTTGTGGTCGTTTTGTGTCACTTTGTGGTCGTTTTGTGTCACTTTGTGGTCGTTTTGTCTCTGTGGTCGTTTTGTGTCTCTTTGTGGTCGTTTTGTGTCACTTTGTGGTCGTTTTGTGTCTCTTTGTGGTCGTTTTGTGTCTCTTTGTGGTTGTTTTGTGTCACTTTGTGGTCGTTTTGTGTCTCTATGGTTGTTTTGTGTCTTTGTGTCTCTTTTTCGTTTTGTGTCTCTTTGTGGTTGTTTTGTGTCACTTTGTGGTCGTTTTGTGTCTCTATGGTTGTTTTGTGTCTCTTTGTATCTCTTTGTTCGTTTTGTGTCTCTTTGTGGTTGTTTTGTGTCACTTTGTGGTCGTTTTGTGTCACTTTGTGGTCGTTTTGTGTCACTTTGTGGTCGTTTTGTGTCTCTTTGTGGTCGTTTTGTGTCACTTTGTGGTCGTTTTGTGTCTCTTTGTGGTCGTTTTGTGTCTCTTTGTGGTCGTTTTGTGTCACTTTGTGGTCGTTTTGTGTCACTTTGTGGTCGTTTTGTCTATGTGGTCGTTTTGTGTCTCTTTGTGGTCGTTTTGTGTCTCTTTGTGGTCGTTTTGTGTCACTTTGTGGTCGTTTTGTGTCTCTTTGTGGTTGTTTTGTGTCTCTGTGGTCGTTTTGTGTCACTTCGTGGTCGTTTTGTGTCTCTTTGTGGTCGTTTTGTGTCTCTTTGTGGTCGTTTTGTGTCTCTTTGTGGACGTTTTGTGTCACTTTGTGGTCGTTTTGTGTCTCTATGGTTGTTTGGTGTCTCTTTGTGTCTCTTGGTTGTTTTGTGTCTCTTTGTGGTTGTTTTGTGTCACTTTGTGGTCGTTTTGTGTCTCTTTGTGGTCGTTTTGTGTCACTTTGTGGTCGTTTTGTGTCTCTTTGTGGTCGTTTTGTGTCTCTTTGTGGTCGTTTTGTGTCACTTTGTGGTCGTTTTGTGTCACTTTGTGGTCGTTTTGTCTCTGTGGTCGTTTTGTGTCTCTGTGTGGTCGTTTTGTGTCTCTTTGTGGACGTTTTGTGTCTCTTTGTGGTCGTTTTGTGTCTCTTTGTGGTCGTTTTGTGTCACTTTGTGGTCGTTTTGTGTCTCTTTGTGGTCGTTTTGTGTCACTTTGTGGTCGTTTTGTGTCTCTTTGTGGTCGTTTTGTGTCACTTTGTGGTCGTTTGTTCACTTTGTGGTCGTTTTGTGTCACTTTGTGGTCGTTTTGTGTCTCTATGGTTGTTTGTGTCTCTTTGTGTCTCTTTGTTCGTTTTGTGTCTCTTTGTGGTTGTTTTGTGTCACTTTGTGGTCGTTTTGTGTCTCTATGGTTTGTTTGTGTCTCTTTGTGTCTCTTTGGTCGTTTTGTGTCTCTTTGTGGTTGTTTTGTGTCACTTTGTGGTCGCTTTGTGTCTCTTTTGTGGTCGTTTTGTGTCTCTTTGTGGTCGTTTTGTGTCACTTTGTGGTCGTTTTGTGTCTCTTTGTGGTCGTTTTGTGTCTCTCTGTGGTCGTTTTGTGTCACTTTGTGGTCGTTTTGTGTCACTTTGTGGTCGTGTTGTCTCTGTGGTCGTTTTGTGTCTCTTTGTGGTCGTTTTGTGTCACTTTGTGGTCGTTTTGTGTCACTTTGTGGTCGTTTGTGTCTCTTTGTGGTCGTTTTGTGTCTCTTTGTGTCTCTTTGTTCGTTTTGTGTCTCTTTGTGGTTGTTTGTGTGTCTCTTTGTGGTCGTTTGTGTCTCTTTGTGTCTCTTTGTTCGTTTTGTGTCTCTTTGTGGTTGTTTTGTGTCTCTTTGTGGTTGTTTTGTGTCACTGTGTGGTCGTTTTGTGTCTCTATGGTTGTTTGGTGCCCATCTTTGTGTCTCTTTGGTCGTTTTGTGTCTCTTTGTGGTCGTTTTTGTGTCACTTTGTGGTCGTTTGTGTCACTTAAGTGGTCGTTTTGTCTCTGTGGTCGTTTTGTGTCTCTTTGTGGTCGTTTTGTGTCACTTTTGTGGTCGCTTTGTGTCTCTTTGTGGTCGTTTTGTGTCTCTTTGTGGTCGTTTTGTGTCACTTTGTGGTCGTTTTGTGTCACTTTGTGGTCGTTTGGTGTCTCTTTGTGGTCGTTTTGTGTCTCTCTGTGGTCGTTTTTGTGTCACTTTGTGGTCGCTTTGTGTCTCTTTGTGGTCGTTTTGTTGTCTCTTTGTGGTCGTTTGTGTCACTTTGTGGTCGTTTTGTGTCTCTTTGTGGTCGTTTTGTGTCTCTTTGTGGTCGTTTTGTGTCTCTCTGTGGTCGTTTTGTGTCACTTTGTGGTCGTTTTGTGTCACTTTGTGGTCGTGTTGTCTCTGTGGTCGTTTTGTGTCTCTTTGTGGTCGTTTTGTGTCACTTTGTGGTCGTTTTGTGTCACTTTGTGGTCGTTTTGTGTCTCTTTGTGGTCGTTTTGTGTCTCTTTGTGTCTCTTTGTTCGTTTTGTGTCTCTTTGTGGTTGTTTTGTGTCACTTTGTGGTCGTTTTGTGTCTCTATGGTTGTTTTGTGTCTCTGTGTCTCTTTGTTCGTTTGTGTCTCTTTGTGGTCGTTTTGTGTCACTTTGTGGTCGTTTTGTGTCACTTGTGGTCGTTTTGTCTCTGTGGTCGTTTGTGTCTCTTTGTGGTCGTTTTGTGTCTCTTTGTGTCGTTTTGTGTCACTTTGTGGTCGTTTTGTGTCTCTTTGTGGTCGTTTTGTGTCTCTTTGTGGTCGTTTTGTGTCTCTCTGTGGTCGTTTTTGTGTCACTTTGTGGTCGTTTGTGTCACTTTGTGGTCGTGTTGTCTCTGTGGTCGTTTTGTGGTCTCTTTGTGGTCGTTTTGTGTCACTTTGTGGTCGTTTTGTGTCACTTTGTGGTCGTTTTGTGTCTCTTTGTGGTCGTTTGTGTCTCTTTGTGTCTCTTTGGTTCGTTTTGTGTCCTCTTTGTGGTTGTTTTGTGTCACTTTGTGGTCGTTTTGTGTCTCTATGGTTGTTTGGTGCCTCTTTGTGTCTCTTTGGTCGTTTTGTGTCTCTTTGTGGTCGTTTTGTGTCACTTTGTGGTCGTTTGTGTCACTTTGTGGTCGTTTTGTCTCTGTGGTCGTTTTGTGTCTCTTTGTGGTCGTTTTGTGTCACTTGTGGTCGTTTTGTGTCTCTATGGTTGTTTTGTGTCTCTTTGGTCGTTTTGTGTCACTTGTGGTCATTTGTGTCTTTGTGGTCGTTTTGTGTCACTTGTGGTCGTTTTGTGTCTCTTTGTGGTCGTTTTGTGTCTCTTTGTGGTCGTTTTGTGTCTCTTTGTGGTTGTTTTGTGTCACTTTGTGGTCATTTTGTGTCTCTTTTGTGGTCGTTTTGTGTCTCTATGGTTGTTTTGTGTCTCTTTGTGTCTCTTTGTTCGTTTTGTGTCTCTTTGTGGTTGTTTTGTGTCTCTTTGTGGTTGTTTTGTGTCACTTTGTGGTCGTTTTGTGTCTCCATGGTTTGTTTGGTGCCTCTTTGTGTCTCTTGGTCGTTTTGTGTCTCTTTATGGTCGTTTTGTGTCACTTTGTGGTCGTTTTGTGTCACTTTGTGGTCGTTTTGTGTCTGTGGTCGTTTTGTGTCTCTTGTGGTCGTTTTGTGTCACTTTGTGGTCGTTTTGTGTCTCTATGGTTGTTTTGTGTCTCTTTGGTCGTTTTGTGTCACTTTGTGGTCGTTTTGTGTCACTTTGTGGTCGTTTTGTCTATGTGGTCGTTTGTGTCTCTTTGTGGTCGTTTTGTGTCTCTTTGTGGTCGTTTGTGTCACTTTGTGGTCGTTTTGTGTCTCTGTGGTCGTTTTGTGTCACTTTGTGGTCGTTTTGTGTCACTTTGTGGTCGTTTTGTCTCTGTGGTCGTTTTGTGTCTCTTTGTGGTCATTTTCTGTCACTTTGTGGTCGTTTTGTGTCTCTATGGTCGTTTTGTGTCTCTTGGTCGTTTTGTGTCACTTTGTGGTCGTTTTGTCTATGTGGGTCGTTTTGTGTCTCTTTGTGGTCGTTTGTGTCACTTTGTGGTCGTTTTGTCTATGTGGTCGTTTTGTGTCTCTGTGGTCGTTTTGTGTCTCTTTGTGGTCGTTTTGTGTCACTTTGTGGTCGTTTTGTGTCTCTTTGTGGTCGTTTTGTGTCACTTTGTGGTCGTTTTGTGTCACTTTGTGGTCGTTTTGTCTCTGTGGTCGTTTTGTGTCTCTTTGTGGTCGTTTTCTGTCACTTTGTGGTCGTTTTGTGTCTCTTTGGTCGTTTTGTGTCACTTTGTGGTCGTTTTGTCTATGTGGTCGTTTTGTGTCTCTTTGTGGTCGTTTTGTGTCACTTGTTTTTTGTTTGTGGTCGTTTTGTGTCTCTTTGTGGTCGTTTTGTGTCTCTTTGTGGTTGTTTTGTGTCACTTTGTGGTCGTTTTGTGTCACTTTGTGGTCGTTTTGTGTCTCTATGGTGTTTTGTGTCTTTGTGGTCGTTTTGTGTCTCTTTGTGGTCGTTTTGTGTCTCTTTGTGGTCGTTTTGTGTCTCTGTGGTCGTTTTGTGTCTCTTTGTGGTCGTTTTGTGTCTCTTTGTGGTCGTTTTGTGTCTCTTTGTGGTCGTTTTGTGTCTTTGTGGTCGTTTTGTGTCTCTTTGTGGTCGTTTTGTGTCTCTTTGTGGTCGTTTTGTGTCTCTTTGTGGTCGTTTTGTGTCTCTTTGTGGTCGTTTTGTGTCTTTGTGGTCGTTTTGTGTCTCTTTGTGGTCGTTTTGTGTCTCTTTGTGGTCGTTTTGTGTCTCTTGTGGTCGTTTTGTGTCTCTTTGTGGTCGTGTTTGGGTGTCTTTGTGGTCGTTTTGTGTCTCTTTGTGGTCGTTTTGTGTCTTTGTGGTCGTTTTGTGTCTCTTTGTGGTCGTTTTGTGTCTCTTTTGTGGTCGTTTTGTGTCTCTTTGTGGTCGTTTGTGTCTCTTTGTGGTCGTTTTGTGTCTTTGTGGTCGTTTTGTGTCTCTTTGTGGTCGTTTTGTGTCTCTTTGGTGGTCGTTTTGTGTCTCTTTGTGGTCGTTTTGTGTCTCTTTGTGGTTGTTTTGTGTCTCTGTGGTCATTAACCCTAACCCTTTGCGAGCCTTTATTTCCAGCTGAACACCTCCATCTCTCTCTTTATCTGCTTTTTTATTCTTCTGTCATAAAACGCTCCTCCTTCTTCTCCTCTTTGACCTCCTCCGACTCTTTTCTTTCTTTTTTCTCGTCGTAATCAGCTTCTCTAAAACTTCTCCTTCTTCTCTCGTCTTTTATTCTTTCTGTTTCTCCACCATGAGTTTAACTTTTACATTCTGAACAAGTTAAATAAAATAAGATTAGAGTTCATCTCTCCTTCACTCTGTCGTGGTTTCTCTGATGTCCGTGATGCGCAGGTGAAGAAGAAATGTCTGTTGACACGGACTTTCTCATAAGAAAAGAACAGCATCGATCAGACAGACAGACTGCCTTGAAGGATTCAGCCGAATGAACCTTCCCGAACAATAACTGGAGATCTCTTTTATATGCTTTGGACAAGTATGAGGTCACAACATAGGTTTCCTAATTAGAAGACATCTGGTCATAGCACAAGACCCTAGTGATCAAGCCCCTATCATTAAGACACCCAAAGAGCCATGAGGGTCCCTGAGATCAATGATTATTACCTGGACATAACGACTCCCTTCAGCAGAAGAACACATTGCATCTGACAGGCAACATATATTTCAGATCAGATACTACAATTCTTTGTTCATTTTTTATGTCCATTTTCACTCCTTTATTCTCCGTCCATCTTCTAACACACACACACACACACACACCACACACACACACACCACACACACACACGCTATTATAATGATTATAGATATTATGAGAGCAGCTCTGGAGTCAGCAGCATCAATAATGGATGGAGGAGTGTGTGTGTGTGTGTGTGTGTGTGTGTGGTGTGTGTGTGTGTGTGTGCGTGAGTTCACGGCATGTCTCTATTAACTGTGACCTTCCTCCTCTTCGTCATCTCCACCTCCTCCATCTCCCAGAATGCCCCTCTTTGACCTCATGCAAATGGCCGACCACCCCAAAGCCGATACACATGGAAGAGGAAGAGGAGGAGGAGATGAAGAAGAAAAAGGGAAGAAAAAGGAGGATGAGAGAGGAAGAACAGACCTGAAGGGCAGCAGAGCATGAAAGGAAGTGGAGACAGAAAAAATAGAATAATAAGGAGGAAAAACACTAAAACTACAGTGAAAATAGGATCAAAAAATGATTTTAAAAATATGAAGAATCATAAAAGTCAAAATATATTCACATTTTATGACAATTTTAAAATCTGCAACATTGGTAAAAGAAAATATAGCTTTTAATTTTTAAAAAACTATTTTTTTCTTTAAATAATGCAGATATATTTAAAATAATTACATTGTTTTTACTGATTAAACACTGTAGAAGAACATATTAAAATTTATTTAAAAAAATGTCATTTTTACAATTTCAGCCATTTTAAAAAATCAACATGTAAATGATTCTTTTCATTATTCTGTGTCTTAGTTGTGTTTGTTGTCTCTTTGTGGTGGTTTTACAGTGAAATTATAATGAAAATAGGATCAATAAATTACTCATAAATTAAATAAAAAACACGAAAATCATAAAAAGTCAAAATATATTAATATTTTACAATGATTATAATCAAAAATACAGGTAACAAAATATGCAAAAGGGTATAATTATATAGAACAAATGTAAAATAAAATTCTAAATCATTATGATGAAAACTTTGCCACACAAAAATTAAATCCGTGTTTATCAAGCAAAAATACTATAAATTTAAGTCACTGTAAATTTAATAAAAGATAATTAAATAAACACACTAAAATTGAAAATTGTATGAAAATTTTTTCAAGAAAAAAATCTGACCATATATTCGAGTAATAAAACAATATATCTAAAAATCTATTAAAAAATACATGACAAAGGCAATAAATCAAACAGAAATGTAAATAAATAAAATAAGAAATGCATGCATTTGTTACTTCAAGGCTTGACTACTGTAATTCCTTATTATCAGGTTGTCCCAATAGCTCTCTGAAATATCTACAACTGATCCAAAACGCTGCAGCCAGAGTACTGACGGGAGTTAGCAAGAGAGATCATATTTCTCCTATACTGGTTTCTCTTCACTGGCTTCCTGTTAAATCTAGAATAGAAGTCAAAATCCTTCTTCTGACATATAAAGCTCTTAACAACCAATCTCCATCATATCTTAAAGACCTGATAGTACCATATTATCCTAGCAGAACTCTTCGCTCTCAGACTGCAGGCTTACTTGTTGTTCCTAGAATCTCTAAAAGTAGAATGTGAGGCAGAGCCTTCAGTTATCAGGCACCTCTCCTGTGGAACCAGCTCCCAGTTTGGGTTCTGGAGGTGGACACCCTCTCTATTTTTAAGACCAGGCTTAAAACCTTCCTTTTTGACAAATCTTATAGTTAGGACTGACTGGGGGACCCTGAGGGGGTCAGCTGGAGTCTTCCTCTTGGACGTCCCTTAGTTCTGCCCCTAGTTATGCTGCTACAGGCCTAGGCTGCTGGAGGACCTCTCTGGATGCACTGAGCCCTTCTCTATCTACCATTAGATTTAATATATATATACCATTATTGCATCACACTCACTCTGTTTCTCCCTGTGTCCTTTCTCCGAGTGTCCCTGATCCCAGAGCTGGATGCTTCAGATCTGTGGTGGTTCTCCCACCAACTGGCCTAATCTCCATCTGTGGGATGCTGCTGCTGCTGACCTTCCTCCAGCCCACTGCTTCCAGCTGCCCATTTCCATCAATCTACTCTGCATCACCCTCACTATACTTGATTTGCTCGTCTACATATTTTTGAATTTACCACCAGCTATATATGTAGTATATTTAATGCCAGAGCCATACACCATAGCAGTAAACTATAATTAGTTTCCATGTTAGTTGTACTTTGCATGTATCATCTGTCTTATCATGCATGTATTAAACTGTGTGTTTTATGGTCCTTGTCCCCCCCACCTCTCTACCTCTACCTCTATCTCTATCTCTCTCTACCTCTACCTCTATCTCTACCTCTACCTCTACCTCTACCTCTATCTCTATCTCTCTCTACCTCTACCTCTATCTCTACCTCTACCTCTACCTCTACCTCTATCTCTATCTCTATCTCTATACCTCTTCTGTCCCTCTCAACCCACCCAGCCAGCAGCAGATGGTTCCCCCCACATTAGAGCCAGGTTCTGCTCCAGGTTTTTTCCCTGTTAAAAGGGTCTTTTCCTGCCACTGTCTCCTTAGGGCTGCTCTGGGGGTTCAGGCATATGGGTTCTGGAAAGCGTCTCCAGACAATTTCACTGTAATTGGCGCTATATAAATAAAATTGAATTGAAAACAAAGACAAGAAGAAAAGGAAGAAAAACTGGATGAAGAGGATGAGGGAGGAAGAACAGAGCTGAAGGATGTAGACATAAAAATAATTAAAAAAACAGAAAATGTTAAAATTATAGTGAAAATTGGATCAATAAATGACTCAAAAATTAGATTAAAAAAAAGAACAAACATATAGTAAAAATCTATATATAATAAAACTAACAATATATTAAGATTTTAGTTTTATTTTTAATATACTCAAAAATACAGATAATAAAATATGTTTCAAAAATATAAGAACTACATAAAACAAATGTAAATTAAAATTCTTAAAAATACACGTAAATGAAAATAAATCCATGTTTAACAAGCAAACATACTATAAATATGTGACTTAATTTAATAAAATTATATACACAAATTAAAATTTTAAATTATAAGTAGAAGTTTTAAAAGATTATATTAACAATATTTAGATAAAAATATAACCACATATCCAAGTAATAAAACAATAAATATAAAATAAAATAAACATGAAAAAGGTAATACATAAAAGATTAATATATATATATGTGTGTGTGTGTGTGCGTGTGTGGGCATGTGTGTATGTGTGTATTTATATATATATATATATATATATATATATATATATATATATATATATATATATATATATATGGCATGCCGTTTAGGAAATTATATATATATATAAAATCTAGAATTCTGAATATATGGAATGAAAGTTTGAATATATTGAATGAAAGTCGGAATATATGGAATGAAAGTGTTCAGACTTTCATTCCATATATTCAGTTTCATTCAATAGATTCAGTTTCATTCCATATATTCAGTTTCTTTCAATATATTCAGTTTCATTCAATATATTCAGTTTCATTCCATATATTCAGAGTTTCATTCCATATATTCAGAGTTTCATTCAATATATTCAGATTTTCATTCCATATATTCAGATTTTCATTCCATATATTCAGATTTTCATTCCATATATTCAGATTTTCATTCCATATATTCCGAGTTTCATTCAATATATTCAGAGTTTCATTCCATATATTCCGAGTTTCATTCAATATATTCAGAGTTTCATTCAATATATTCGGATTTTCATTCCATATATTCCGAGTTTCATTCAATATATTCAGAGTTTCATTCAATATATTCGGATTTTCATTCCATATATTCAGACTTTCATTCCATATATTCCGAGTTTCATTCAATATATTCAGAGTTTCATTCAATATATTCGGATTTTCATTCCATATATTCAGACTTTCATTCCATATATTCCGAGTTTCATTCAATATATTCAGAGTTTCATTCAATATATTCAGAGTTTCATTCAATATATTCAGAGTTTCATTCAATATATTCAGAGTTTTTACCTACCGAGCCCTGGAAGGGACATGTCGGTATGGCGAAACGACAATGGAGGACACCCACCCGTACGAGAGTTTTATTGAGTTTTATTTTGTAATCAGCCTAAAATACAAAGACATTCAAGCAGTGCGATGCATGAGGAGTCTGCCATGCAGACCAGCGATCCTGATCCTGGTAAGTTTTATTTCTCCAACACCCTGCTGTTAGCCCGCTATGAATACACAGCTACAGTAGTCCCACATTAATATTATGAAGGCTACACCAGCTAACGTGGTAGGACACAGCATCAGTGATCAGAGGTTGGTGTTGAACTGTTGTTTGCTAACCAGTTAGCCGCCGCTAAGATAACAATTATGAAACAATTCCTTATAAAACCTGAGAAAAGGAGCAGCAGTATTTCCTAACAAGACCTGTATTCAAAACCTCCCACGTTGTTACACAACGACCCATTAATCATATTACTGAACTATATGGTAATCATTGAAATTTCTCTTGAAGAATCAATGAACTGTTTGCTAACATTATCATTAATGTAAGTCTAAAACTAATTCAACTGATCAATTTAACACAATGAAGTAAAGAGTACTGGTAATGTGCAGCTATTTTTATCATTTCAAGGTAAAATGCTGATTGTTCTTGAGGTTTCAGCTTTGCAGATGTGGAAATTCAAAGCATTGATTTCCTTTACTCAGATTTTTTTGGGTGGTTTTCAGTTGTGCCTAAAAGCAAGGCATTTAGCACTGTTGGAAATTATTACAGGTATTTTTGTAACACTTTCTAACATCGTATGGACAAAGCAATAATTAAACAGTTAATGGAGAAAATGGTTTTAAATTACAGATGCTATCATCAACATTTCTTATTCATGTATTTAGTTGTCGGCCTTGGATGATGAGGTCCAGTTACCAGGATCACTACTCTGCAGCTCACTGATCCCATCCTGCAGCTCATCCATGCTGTCCTCCTCTCAACAGACCAGATCAAGTAAGATCTGTTTAGACTGTGTGGACAACAACATGATCAATATGTTAACTTTCAGCCCATCCTAAAATCACAAAACAGAACATTTACTTTAACTGTGTTTATGAATATAGAAAGTAATTACTAACAACTAATACCTTTTTGGGTGCTTTTATGCAGGAAAAAGGAAGCAGGATGCTACTGTGGATCTGCTGCAGTATCTGGAGAGGTCAGAGGAACAGTTGAGGAGACACCAAGACCTGACCTCTGCCATGCTCCAGAACATCCAGAGACCAAGACCTGACCACTGCCATGCTCCAGAACATCCAGAGACCAAGACCTGACCTCTGCCATGCTCCAGAACATCCAGAGACCAAGACCTGACCTCTGCCATGCTCCAGAACATCCAGAGACCAAGACCTGACCTTTGCCATGCTCCAGAACATCCAGAGACCAAGACCTGACCTCTGCCATGCTCCAGAACATCCAGAGACCAAGACCTGACCTCTGCCATGCTCCAGAACATCCAGAGACCAAGACCTGACCACTGCCATGCTCCAGAACATCCAGAGACCAAGACCTGACCACTGCCATGCTCCAGAACATCCAGAGACCAAGACCTGACCACTGCCATGCTCCAGAACATCCAGAGACCAAGACCTGACCACTGCCATGCTCCAGAACATCCAGAGACCAAGACCTGACCACTGCCATGCTCCAGAACATCCAGAGACCAAGACCTGACCACTGCCATGCTCCAGAACATCCAGAGGATGGATGAAAATTCAAACACCTTGGTTGGACTGATGGGACGTACGGTGTCAGTGCTGGAGAGACTGTCACAGAAATAAACTGCATTATCCACTACTTCTGATCTTTTAAAAAAAAAAAAAAAATCTTCTTTTTTGTAAATTCTTTTACGTTTTAGTTATTTAACTTCACCTGTTTTGTATTTTAACTCTTGCACGTTGGGGGAATAAACAGAAATTTGTGATGAAAGATGCGTGTTTTGTCTATAATCTACAGACTTTATTCAGTGTTCAGTGCACACTTCTGTTACACACATTTTGACAGATAATTAGTGGTGCTTTTGAACATATCACACCAAGCAAGATAGATAAACTGCACTACTGCAGCAGATATATTATTGAAGTGTGCTTAGATGATGTGTATACATACACCGCTCACAAATAGTTATTCAACTTTTGGGTGAAATTTATGGAAAATGTAAAAAATTCATGCTATGGTGATACCAAATCATGAAAGTAGGGCAGTTAAGTAGAAACATGCAACAGTGATTTCCTCATCTCAAACTATTTATTGAAACAAAAACTAACAACAGTGGTGGGTATATCACAATAAAAATGTCAATGTCTCATGACAGTTTGGACAGAACAGCAGCCTTCAGCTGAAATCCAGTACAATTGTGTCCCACCAGTGGCGTGATCATGGATATCCAGGCAACAGCTGACCTCTGCCTCGCAATTAACCTTAAGACCATCTGTAAAGATGAACATAGATATTATCATCAACTTACTGCGTTTAACTGTTATGTAATGGATGAAAACATAGTCGAAGCTAAGTAACTAAGCTAACGCTAACATGTTCAGTGTTAAGAGTCAAAACATCTCTGACAATTACTTGCCTTCCCCGTTGGCTGTGACTGCGATGAAGGCAGATTGTTAATCACAGCAGAGCTAATCTGAAGAGCAGATCCACAGTAGCATCCTGCTTAGTGTTTCCTGCATAAAAGCACCCAAAAAGGTATTAGTTGTTAGTAATTACTTTCTATATTCATAAACACAGTTAAAGTAAATGTTCTGTTTTGTGATTTTAGGATGGGCTGAAAGTTAACATATTGATCATGTTGTTGTCCACACAGTCTAAACAGATCTTACTTGATCTGGTCTGTTGAGAGGAGGACGGCATGGATGAGCTGCAGGATGGGATCAGTGAGCTGCAGAGTAGTGATCCTGGTAGCTGGACCTCATCATCCAAGGCCGACAACTAAATAAATGAATAAGAAATGTTGATGATAGCATCTGTAATTTAAAACCATTTTCTCCATTAACTGATTAATTATTGCTTTGTCCATACGATGTTAGAAAGTGTTACAAAAATACCTGTAATAATTTCCAACAGTGCTAAATGCCTTGCTTTGAGGCACAACTGAAAACCACCCAAAAAAATCTGAGTAAAGGAAATCAATGCTTTGAATTTCCACATCTGCAAAGCTGAAACCTCAAGAACAATCAGCATTTTACCTTGAAATGATAAAAATAGCTGCACATTACCAGTACTCTTTACTTCATTGTGTTAAATTGATCAGTTGAATTAGTTTTAGACTTACATTAATGATAATGTTAGCAAACAGTTCATTGATTCTTCAAGAGAAATTTCAATGACAACCACATAGTTCAGTAATATGATTAATGGGTCGTTGTGTAACAACGTGGGAGGTTTTGAATACAGGTCTTGTTAGGAAATACTGCTGCTCCTTTTCTCAGGTTTTATAAGGAATTGTTTCATAATTGTTAGCTTAGCGGCGGCTAACTGGTTAGCAAACAACAGTTCAACACCAACCTCTGATCACTGATGCTGTGTCCTACCATGTTAGCTGGTGTAGCCTTCATAATATTAATGTGGGACTACTGTAGCTGTGTATTCATAGCGGGCTAACAGCAGGGGGTTGGAGAAATAAAACTTACCAGGATCAGGATCGCTGGTCTGCATGGCAGACTCCTCATGCATCGCACTGCTTGAATGTCTTTGTATTTTAGGCTGATTACAAAATAAAACTCAATAAAACTCTCGTACGGGTGGGTGTCCTCCATTGTTTCGCCATACCGACATGTCCCTTCCGGGGCTCGGTAGGTAAAAACTCGGAATATATTGAATGAAACTCTGAATATATTGAATGAAACTCTGAATATATTGAATGAAACTCGGAATATATTGAATGAAACTCGGAATATATGGAATGAAAGTCTGGATATATGGAATGAAAATCCGAATATATTGAATGAAACTCGGAATATATGGAATGAAACTCGGAATATATGGAATGAAAATCCGAATATATTGAATGAAAATCCGAATATATTGAATGAAACTCTGAATATATGGAATGAAACTCTGAATATATTGAATGAAACTCTAAATATATGGAATGAAAATCTGAATATGTGGAATGAAAATCTGAATATATGGAACGAAAATCTGAATATATGGAATGAAAGTCGGAATATATGGAATGAAACTTGGAATTAATGCAACATTATTAGGAAGCACTGTATTAATTTCCATTGTTATGCTGACGACACTCAATTGTATTTATCTATGAAGCCAAATGAAACTAATCAGCTAGCTAGACTGCAAGATTGTCTTAAGGACATAAAGACCTGGATGACCTATAATTTCTTACTACTAAATTCAGACAAGACTGAAGTCATTGTATTTGGCCCCAAACATCTTAGAGAATTGCTTTCAAAGCATATAGTTACTCTGGATGGCATTACATTGGCCTCCAGTACTACTGTGAGGAACCTCGGTGTTATCTTTGACCAGGACATGTCCTTTAACTCGCACATAAAACAAATCTGTAGGACTTCCTTTTTCCACCTGAGAAATATTGTGAAAATCAGGAACATCCTGTCTCAGAGTGATGCAGAAAAACTAGTCCATGCATTCGTTACTTCTAGGCTTGACTACTGTAATTCCTTATTATCAGGTTGTCCCAATAGCTCTCTGAAATATCTGCAGCTGATCCAAAACGCTGCAGCCAGAGTACTGACGGGAGTTAGCAAGAGAGATCATATTTCTCCTATATTGGTTTCTCTTCATTGGCTTCCTGTTAAATCTAGAATAGAATTCAAAATCCTTCTTCTGACATATAAAGCTCTTAACAACCAATCTCCATCATATCTTAAAGACCTGATAGTACCATATTATCCTAGCAGAACTCTTCGCTCTCAGACTGCAGGCTTACTTGTTGTTCCTAGAATCTCTAAAAGTAGAATGGGAGGCAGAGCCTTCAGTTATCAGGCACCTCTCCTGTGGAACCAGCTCCCAGTTTGGGTTCGGGAGGCGGACACCCTCTCTATTTTTAAGACCAGGCTTAAAACCTTCCTTTTCGACAAAGCTTATAGTTAGGGCTGACTGGGGGACCCTGACGGGGTGAGCTGGTGTTTTCATTTGCACAACTGACTTCCCCTCTTGACGTCCCTTTAGTTTGCCCCTAGTTATGCTGCTATAGGCCTAGACTGCTGGGGAACCTCTCTTGATGCACTGAGCCCTTCTCTAACTACCTATGTATTTATTACATATACCATTATTGCATTACATTCACTCTGTTTCTTTCTGTGTCCTTTCTCCGAGTGTCCCTGGTCCCAGAGCTGGATGCTGGATGCTTCAGATGTGTGGCTGTGTTTTATGGTCCTTGTGTCCCCCCCACCTCTCTATCTCTACCCCTCTATCTGTATCCCTCTATCTCTACCTCTCTACCACTACCCCTCTACCTCTATCCCTCTATCTCTACCTTTCTACCTCTTCTGTCCCTCTCAACCCGCCCGGCCAGCAGGCAGATGGGTCCCCCCACATTAGAGCCGGGTTCTGCTCGAGGTTTTTTTCCCTGTTAAAAGGGTGTTTTCCTTGCCACTGTCGCCTTTTGGCTTGCTCTGGGGTTCAGGCATATGGGTTCTGTAAAGCGTCTCGAGACAATTTGACTGTAATTGGCGCTATATAAATAAAATTGAATTGAATTGAATTGAATTGAATATATGGAATGAAAGTATGAACATTATATATATTCCGACTTTCATTCCATATATTCCGACTTTCATTATATATATTCCGACTTTCATTCCATATATATATATATATATATATATATATATATATATATATATATATATATATACATATATATATATATATATATATATATATATATATATATATATATATATATATATATATATATATATATATATAGGTCATGAAAAAGTAATGATAGAGAGCAGAGACGTTTTTTTTTTTTTTCGTAAAACCAAAACTTTTCTGCTCCTGGATCAATAAAATAAATGAAACAGAAAGTAAAAACATCCAGAAACTAAAGTCCTGACTTCACTAAATGTTCTGAGTTCCACTAAAATATGAGTATTTATCACGGAAATGAAGATTTCTGTTTGTTTCCTGAAAAACAACTGAAACTAAAACCTGTGTTTTCAGCGTTTTTAGTGGAAAAATTTGAATCTGGTTTGGTTTCTGTCCATCTGTAACCTGTCTGTCTGTCTGTCTGTCTGTCTGTAACCTGTCTGTCTGTCTGTCTGTCTGTCTGTCTGTCTGTAACCTGTCTGTATGTCTGTCTGTCTGTCTGTAACCTGTCTGTCTGTCTGTAACCTGTGTGTCTGTATCCTGTCTGTCTGTAACCTGCCATCCTGTCTGTCTGTCTGTAACCTGTCTGTCTGTCTGCCTGTAACCTGTTTGTCTGTCTGTCTGTAACCTGCCTGTCTGTCTGTCTGTCTGTAACCTGTCTGTCTGTCTGTCTGTCTGCCTGTAACCTGCCATCCTGTCTGTCTGTCTGTCTGTCTGTCTGTAACCTGTCTGTCTGTCTGTCTGTCTGTAACCTGTTTTTCTGTCTGTCTGTAGCCTGTCTGTCTGTAACCTGTCTGTCTGTCTGTAACCTGTGTGTCTGTATCCTGTCTGTCTGTAACCTGTCTGTCTGTAACCTGTCTGTCTGTCTGTAACCTGTCTGTCTGTCTGTCTGTAACCTGTGTCTGTCTGTCTGTCTGTAACCTGTCTGTCTGTAACCTGTGTGTCTGTATCCTGTCTGTCTGTAACCTGTCTGTCTGTCTGTAACCTGTCTGTCTGTAACCTGTCTGTCTGTCTGTAACCTGTCTGTCTGTAACCTGTCTGTCTGTCTGTAACCTGTCTGTCTGTAACCTGTCTGTAACCTGTCTGTCTGTAACCTGTCTGTCTGTCTGTAACATGTCTGTAACCTGTCTGTCTGTAAGCTGTCTGTCTGTCTGTCTGTAACCTGTCTGTCTGTCTGTAACCTGTCTGTCTGTCTGTCTGTAACCTGTCTGTCTGTAACATGTCTGTAACCTGTCTGTCTGTAACATGTCTGTAACCTGTCTGTCTGTCTGTCTGTCTGTAACCTGTCTGTCTGTCTGTAACCTGTCTGTCTGTCTGTAACCTGTCTGTCTGTATCCTGTCTGGCTGTAATCTGTCTGTCTGTCTGTAACCTGTCTGTCCGTCTGTCTGTCTGTAACCTGTCTGTCTGTCTGTAACCTGTCTGTCTGTCTGTCTGTCTGTAACCTGTCTGGCTGTAATCTGTCTGTCTGTCTGTCTGTAACCTGTCTGTCTGTAACATGTCTGTAACCTGTCTGTCTGTCTGTCTGTCTGTCTGTCTGTCTGTCTGTAACCTGTCTGTCTGTCTGTAACCTGTCTGTCTGTCTGTAACCTGTCTGTCTGTATCCTGTCTGGCTGTAATCTGTCTGTCTGTCTGTCTGTAACCTGTCTGTCTGTCTGTCTGTCTGTAACCTGTCTGTCTGTCTGTAACCTGTCTGTCTGTCTGTCTGTCTGTAACCTGTCTGTCTGTAACCTGTCTGTCTGTCTGTACCCTGTCTGTCTGTCTTTCTGTCTGTAACCTGTCTGTCTGTCTGTAACCTGTCTGTCTGTAACCTGTCTGTACTCTCAGGTTATTTCTGCAGTTATCCACGTCAGGCAGATTCTCCAGATTTTAGCTTTTCTTAAAACTTTATTCTAATAGTCGGCACCATTTTAAAGAGAAATTCTTCATGTTACCTGTAACGTCATGCCTGCAGCGTGTGTGTGTTTTAGTGTGTGCGTTTTAGCGTGTGTTTTGCTGCATATGTTCCTGGCGTGAACAAATCCTGGCTCAGGCCTCAGCTGGGCAGAAACAGGCTTCAGTCCAGCAGACTAATTTAGGTCTGGATGAGACGACGCAGTTATTATTTTCCTCTGGACCATCAGGCAGAGGACAGACCGCCATCTGCTGCATACACACACTGTAACACACATACGGTAACACACACACGGTAACACACATACAGTAACACACAGTAACACACACGTCTCTATTAGATCACTAAGAGGGCAGCTGCAGCCTCTCGTCAGCACACATGCAGACACACCAGGACACGTACATGAGCGTGCACGTGTGTCCGTGCATGTGTGGATCAACAGGGTGTTTGAGGAGACAGATTCTCCACAGAGAGGCAACGCTTTCATCCACCTGCTTCCTGTGAAAACCAACAAGTTTTAACCGCTTTGACCTCCTGATTTTAGAGCATCTGAATGTTTCTGAGGATCCAGACGGGTCCGATAAACATTAATAAAAATAATATTATTCTATATTTATATTAGGGCTGGGCAAGTTAACACGCTGTAAATGCATAAATTAATTCACACCCACAATTATTTTATGGCGCGGTTTGTTTATTATTATAGTGAGAGTCTGTTGCTCCAGACAGACTAACCAGGATCACAGGAGGCTGGATGTGGATCAGGACTAAGGATGGACGTCATCACGTCTCGAAACTAACATGAGGGAGGCTTCAGACTGGATGGATGTAAACACAAACTAAGACAAGACAAGCTAACAAATGCTACAGAGAAGTAGTTATCTACAGACTGTATTCAGATTAGTTTAGTAGAAGATGTTGGTCTGAGGAACGTTCTGAGGATCAACGAATGACGTTGGTATGAGCCTCTAACTGCATCACTGGAAGGTTTCATGTGACGGTATAAACCTGGACTATAACCACGAGTTCCAGTCTGACTTACGGCCATTTACTCTTCTCCCCATGTTTCCTGTCACTCTGCACTGTCCCATAAATTAAAGCCTGAAACCAAAAGAAGTAAAACACGGACTTCACAGAATAAAAAGTCTTCTTCTTCTTTCTACCTCCCTCTAACAGGGTTTCTGCAGATATCAGCCAGTCAAATTTAATGCTTTTTAATGCCATTTTAATGCTATACTGTAAAACTTTTAATGCCACGACCGTGAACTCAACAAATTATACAGGTGTGGTTTTTTTTGTAAAAGATGACTTTTCTATGAAAACTGTCCCAACATTTCACGATTTCTGAATCCGGAAACCACTCCTGACCACCCACAGGCTGTAGTCATTCTCTGAAATCCACGTTTTTTCGACATTTTAGCTGGAATTTGCATTTCCCCATTTCCCAGCTCTCCTCCTCCTGGTCCAGCCTGCCGGCCACTTTAACCCTCCTGTTGTCTTCATTTACGGGCAGCAAAAATATTGTTTCTCTGTCTGAAAAAATCCAAAAATTCAGCAAAAAAATTCCCTGAATTTCTGAAAATTTGCAAAACCTTCAGGAAGAAAATTCCAATAATTCCTTAAAAGTTTGCCTTAAAAGTTTTATTTTTTTTAAATCCCCCAAATCTGACAAGAAAATTCTTGTAAATCTTTTTTAAAAAATGAGTACAAATCTTCTAAAAAAATCCTAAAAATATCTAAAGTGATTCCATATATATCAGTAAAACTTCTAATATTTTCTTTAAGAACATTCACATAAAAATCAACCAAAATCCTGTGAAATTTGCTGGATTTTGGTTGAATTTTTTGTGAATGTTCTTAAGAAACATTTTTAACATTTCAGACAGGTTTGAGTCATTCTGGACAGTCTTTGTCTTATTTTTGGTAAGTTTTCTGTCATTTTGGACAGATTTCAAGTTAAAAATATCTACAAATTGGAACCTTGTTTGGTCAAACTTTCCACAGATCAGGCTCTACTGATGTTGGTGAAATGTCAACCAAAGACACTATACCAGCATGGATTGGAGACTGCACCATTTTTTTTTTTCATTTTTATGAGCCAATAAGTTAATCTTTGACCTCCTGGATGCAGATTTTTAAAATCCTATAATATCTGTTCACCTGTAAAATCAGAATCTTCCAAAAATGCATAAAACTTAAACCTAAAAGATATCAAAACATGGATTTAGACAAATAACATTTAAAGTCTTGTGATCTGTTTAAACTTTAATGGTCTCTACTTTTTAATCATTGAGAGCTACAGGGGGTACATGTTTTGATGTATTTAATTTTCTGAGTTTTCTCAAAGATATGGATGAGTTAGGAGTTGAAAATCACGTGAGAAGAATCTATAGCAAGTATAAATCTGAGGATTAATAATAAGTTTATGCTTCTAGAGCGACAGAAAACAAAAAAAGTGTATAATCTTGAAGGTAGGATGGGACTGGAGCCTCAGAAAGTTTCTGTTTTGACTGAAAGCTGTCAAAAATTATTAAAACTTCTCCAGAATTCCTGAAAACAAGTCTGTGTGGCGAGTCAAGGGTCCAGTTTTTTGTTATTTTGAAAGCAAACTAGTGATAAAGAGAATCTAATCTGGTTGCTGTATGAAATCACCTGGACTGACCCCGTAAAATCCACCAGGAGGAAGTTCCCAGTGAAGTTCTGATTTAGTGTCCATCCGCCGCTGACAGAGAAACATAACAAACTGCAGCTTGTCAACTTTTTACTGCGGAGAATTAAGACTGAAAAACGAGGAAAAGTTTTCCTGGGTGAAGCCAGCGGAGCCGGAGCCGTTTAATTACAGCTCCCCTCTTTGTTAATGACTCTATTAACGGCCTGTTTGATTGGCCAGCCACGTCCGCCACCGAGACGCCCAGAAACGAGTTAAACCAGCAAATCCTCTTTACACATAAATCTGCTGCAGATTGTTGCGGCGCTGGAAATTCATAACCTCATCAATTTGTCGAAAGGCTTAAAAAGAATCCCCCGCTCACCTCCCGCCACCACCCGGCCATTATTCCCGCCCGCAGCCATCTAATTAAAGTTGAAAAATAATTAGCGATATATTTTCCTTCCTTTAAAGGAAAAATGAAGAAGAGGGAAGGGCAGCGATTAAAGGAGAAGGGGAGCAATTAGGAGGATGGAGGTTGACAAACTCTGTGTACACATGCAGGATTACTGCCGCCATCTCCGGCTTCACTTTTTTAATCGGCGTGCCACTTCTTCAGCAGCTGATAAATGCCGGGAGAACAAGATAACCGGCTCGGCGGAGCTGGCGGAAAAGCTTAGGGGACCCGATTTGACAATTAATCAATTATTTGATAGAAATCATCAATCAATCTTGGTGGGGGAATTAATCCAGGAAGAAGAGGGAGGCTCGGCGATGTACCTTCCTTGTTAATTTGGTAAGCTGATTGGCCTTTTTCCCTCGTTCCTCCTATCCGAGAGCCTCCTACATCTAATTTACACAGAGTTCACATCAAACTAATGGAGAGACAGGATGTGTGTCAGACGCTAAATACGAGCTTCTGTCAAGAAAACTGCTCAGAGACGCTGAGAAGAGGCTTTGAGAATGATGTCCAGTCAGAGGACGGAAGATCAGACTGGATTCAGGAAACACGAAACTCTCAGACTCTCTCCAGACTTTACAGATTTGTTATGTTCTGATCAGGAAAGACTCAGTATCTCCAGAAATCAAACTCCACAACCATTAAAATATGATGAGAACACATGTAGGATAGTTTCCCTCCAGAACAGTTTTAATTACTGGTCCTAGAAAATGGATTAAAGCGCAAAACAGTCAACTGAAGGTGGTCTAGTGTCTCCATAAAGTCCCTATAGGTGTATATACATATGGATGGATCCATGTTTCTACTAAAATACAGTCTTTGGTCGACATTTCTCCAACTGTTGAGGCTCTAACATCAGTAGAATCTGATGTTTGACCAGAAAAGGTTCCAGTTTTTAGATATTTAGACTTGAAATTTGTCCAGAACATCTCGAAACAAGTTCAAAATAATAATAATAATAATAATAATAATAATAATAATAATAATAATAATAATAGATAACTTTATTGTCTGTTCCAAGTAAAAACACGGCTGTCACAGCTGTAAAACAAAATTTAAAAAACACACTCAAACATTGAAAAGGCTCTCACACATTAAAAACACAGTACAATAAATAAAAACAAGCAAAGCACATAAAATAACTAAAAACACAGTGGAGTCTATTTTGTGTTCCAATAATAATTATGATGCTAGATTTATAGTAATAATTTTTGACAAGTTTTCAATCATTTTAGTCTGATTTCAAGTCATTCTGGCCTAGTTCTTAGTAATTGTGGACAAGCTTTAGGTCACTTTGGATTAATTTTTTTAGAATTCTCTACAGATTTTAGGGTATTTTAGACAGATTTAAAGTCTTTATTGTTGGGAAAAGTGTCATTTTGGACAGGTTTCAAGTACTTGTAGACAAATTATGCATTATTTTTGGACGGTTTTAGGTTTAAATACCAAAAAAAATGGAACTCACTCTTGCCATACTTGCCACTGACCTCAGACTGATTCTGATTGGTTTCTGCAGTCGTGTACGTTCAGTCATGTGATATTTTATGCTTATTATACACAGATATTTCATGTTCTACTGCTTTAAAGGGATAGTTCGGGATTTTTGACATGAATCTCTACGCGCTGTCCTCCAGCTGACTGCTGCGTACATGTGTTGATATCAACACATGTATCAATGCGCTGTCCTCCAGGCAGCGCGCATTGATTGTGCATGTGTTGTTGATATCAACACGTACGCAGCAGTCAGCTGGAGGACAGCGCGCATTGATACGACGGGACAGGAAGTAGTGCCAAGTGATTACGTGGTGTGACTTTTTCGTGGAAATGGGTTTTGTGATGCAAATAAATCACTCTTTTAAACACATGCTGTTTTTAGAAGAAATACGTTTTATTTATGTGACCCTGGAAACCTGCCGGACTACTTTCGCCGCGACCAGAACCGGACCAGAACTCGGCTCACGGGACACTGTCGGGGTAAGACAGTGAGAGTGTACGTTACTAATGATAGGGATGCCATAGAGATTCACGTCAAAAATCCCGAACTATCCCTTTAAGACTCTCCTCATTGCATCTCACCATCTTGTCTTTCAGCATGAAAATCACATCTTCATCCCCACATCAGTAAACCGATGATCAGATCTGAACATTTCTCACGCCGAGTTCAGGCACCAAACTGCTCAGATTCAGATCAGATAAGCTGAAAGAAACAAGTGCTGACTGCTGATACAGTAGAAACGACAGGTGCTGGTCAAAAAGTCCAACACTCTTTATGCCAAACAGCAAACTGGTGTTCGACTTTCACACATTTCAGCTTCATCACTGCAGTAGTTTAATAAAGAGCAGATTCGGATCATAACACCAGCTGAATACAACATCTCCTGGTTTCTACCCGATGGTGCAGAAGAAGATCAGAAAATATCTCCACTCTCCCTCAGAAAGAAATAAAGACAGAGATAGAAAGAAATAAAGATGGAGACAGAAAAAATAGACAGAAATGAATAAAGATGGAAAGAAATAAAGACGAAGACGGGAAGAAATAAAGACGGAAAGGAATAAAGGTGGAGAGGAATAAAGATGGAAAAAATAAAGATGGAGATATAAAGAAATGAAGATGAAAGCAACAAAGATGGAGATAGAAAGAAATAAAGACAAAGACGGGAAGAAATAAAGATGGAAATAAACAAAGATGGAGACAGAAAGAAATAAAGATGGAAATAGAAAGAAATAAAGATGGTGATGGAAAGAAATGAAGACAGAAATAAAGAAAGACAGAGACAGAAAGAAATAAAGAGTGAAAGAAATAAAGATGGAGATAGAAAGAAATAAAGACGGAGACAGAAAGAAATAAGGACAGAGACAGAAAGAAATAAAGATGGGAATAAACAAAGATGGAGATAGAAAAAAATAAAGACAGAAAGAAAAAAGATGGAGATAGAAATAAAGATGGCGATAGAAAGAAATAAAGACGGAAAGAAGTAAAGATTGAAAGAAATAAAGACAGAGACAGAAAGAAATAAAGATGGAAAGAAACAAAGATGGAAAGAAATAAAGACGGAGACAGAAAGAAATAAAGATGGAAAGAAACAAAGATGGAAAGAAATAAAGATGTAAAGGAATAACGATGGATTTACGCTGGTTTTACGCGCTTGTTGTCATGACTAGAAGGTGGCTTCTAGTGACGACAACAAGCGTGTAAAACCAGCAACACTAACTTCATACAAGCAGAAACCAACAGATGGAAACACACCTGAAAAACAGCTTTTGGGTTTTTTTCAGGGACAAATATTAACATTTTGCTGCACAGAAGCTACGAAGTAAACATAGAAATAAGACGAAGAGAATCCCTTTAATTCAGCTGCACACACGCACGCACGCACGCACGCACACGCACACACACACACACACACACACACACACACACACACACACACACACACACACACACACACACACACAGCTTGTCAATAGCGACTTATTAGCGCCTCCAAGGTCGGTGTGTCGACCTTCAGGATGGACGTGTGTCTCTATTAACCGGAGCTGCTGCAGAGTGAACCAATTGAGACGCAGAGCTTGTCAGAGAGCTGACAGACTACAATGAATGTCCACACACACTCTCACACACACACTTTCTCACACACACACGCGCCCGCTGCAATAAAATATGCGTCGTCGCTCACTGCACAAATCAACAACCGTCCGACGAGCTGATGAGATTTTAAATGAGCCTTAATTTGTTGGGAATTGTCTTTGGTAACGATGGAGAGAGAGAGATGGAGGAGAGACGGAACAGAGAGGAGAGAGGAAGATGGAAAGAAAAGACAAAGACAAAAAGAAATAAAGACGGAAAGAAAAGACAAAGACGGAAAGAAATGAAGATGGAAATAAAAGACAAAATCAGAAACAAATGAAGATGGAGACAGAAAGAAGTAAAGACGGAAATTAAAAAAGACAGAGATAAAACGAAATAAAGACAGAGACAGAAAGAAATAAAAATGGACACGGAAAGAAATAAAGATGGAAAGAAATAAAAATGGAGACAGAAAGAAATAAAGATGGAAAGAAATAAAAACAGAGACAGAAAGAAATAAAGATGGAGACAGAAATACAGAATACAGCCAGAAATATCTGTCCATAAAACGAAATATTTCTGTACATTTAAACTAATCTCAGCTCCATTCTGAAGGGAACGTTGCGTTAATCTTGAAATAAACGTGATTCAGGACGTCGTACAAAAGTGGCTGAAATAGTTTTAGAGGGACCAACCAGCAGAGGGACTTTAACCTAGAAGATTAATGTTCTGTGATGGATAAAGGAAGAATTTAGCTTCCTGTCTTTGTTTACTTTCACTTCTCTTTTTCTTTGTTTCAGTTTAATCACCAGAAATACACTTTCAGAATCAAGAGAACCTCAAGGTACTGTGAACACACTGGAGGAACTCTGTTTGTTAGAGGAACCTTTCAGAAAATATGTTCCTGGAGGAGTTATGGACTTAAGAACGGGTAAATCAAGCATCAGACCAGGTAAACCAAGCATCAGAACAGGTAAACCAAGCATCAGAGAAGGTAAATCAAGCATCAGAGAAGGTAAATCAAGCATCAGAACAGGTAAATCCAGCATCAGAACAGGTAAATCCAGCATCAGACCAAGTAAACCCAGCGGTAGAACAGGTAAGTCTAGCATCAGAACAGGTAAATCTAGTGGTAAAACAGGTAAATCAAGCATCAGAACAGGTAAATCTAGCATCAGAACAGGTAAATCTAGCAGTAGAACAGGTAAATCTAGCATCAGAACAGGTAAATCTAGCAGTAGAACAGGTAAATCCAGCATCAGAACAGGCAAATCTAGCATCAGAACAGGTAAATCAAGCATCAGAACAGGTAAATCTAGCATCAGAAAAGGTAAATCTAACATCAGAACAGGTAAATCCCGCGTCAGAACAGGCAAATCTAGCATCAGACCAAGTAAACCCAGCGGTAGAACAGGTAAGTCTAGCATCAGAACAGGTAAATCTAGCATCAGAAAAGGTAAATCTAGCAGTAGAACAGGCAAATCTAGCATCAGAACAGGTAAATCTAGCATCAGAAAAGGTAAATCTAGCAGTAGAACAGGTAAATCCAGCATCAGAACAGGCAAATCTAGCATCAGAACAGGTAAATCAAGCATCAGAACAGGTAAGTCTAGCATCAGAACAGGTAAATCTAGTGGTAAAACAGGTAAATCCAGCATCAGAACAGGTAAATCCAGCATCAGAACAGGTAAATCCAGCATCAGAACAGGTAAATATCTAGCGGTAGAACAGGTAAAACCAGCAGTAGAACAGGTAAGTCTAGTGGAAAAACAGGTAAATCCAGCATCACAACAGGTAAATCCAGCATCAGAACAGGTAAATCCAGCATCACAACAGGTAAATCTAGCATCACAACAGGTAAATCCAGCATCAGAACAGGTAAATCTAGCAGTAGAACAGGTAAATCTAGCATCAGAACAGGTAAATCCAGCATCACAACAGGTAAATCTAGCATCACAACAGGTAAATCTAGCATCACAACAGGTAAATCCAGCATCAGAACAGGTAAATCTAGCATCAGAACAGGTAAATCCAGCATCACAACAGGTAAGTCTAGCATCACAACAGGTAAATCCAGCATCAGAACAGGTAAATCTAGCATCAGAACAGGTAAATCCAGCATCTGAACAGGTAAATCTAGCATCACAACAGGCAAATCTAGCATCACAACAGGTAAATCTAGCATCACAACAGGTAAATCTAGTATCACAACAGGTAAATCTAGCATCACAACAGGTAAATCTAGCATCTGAACAGGTAAATCTAGCATCAGAACAGGTAAATCCAGCATCTGAACAGGTAAATCTAGCATCACAACAGGCAAATCTAGCATCACAACAGGCAAATCTAGCATCACAACAGGTAAATCTAGCAGCAGAACAGGTAAATCTACGGGTAAAACCAGCAGTAGAACAGGTAAACCTCAGGTAGAGCAGACGGGTGAGTGTTACCTGCGACAGGCCCAGGTAGATGGAGACGGTCTCAGAGATGTAGAGGAATCTTCCCTCCTTGTTTAGTGCAAATACGAAGCCGTCCAGAGACTGAAACACACAGAAGGAGGTCATCGTCAGAAACTATAAAACATATTGATCATATCTGATAATCAGCTGACAGATCAATAGACATTCTGGATCCTAGTCCAGTTTTCAACATGTACAGAATCATCTGGAAGAACCATCTGAGGCAGATTCATTACAGAACCCAGAGCGTACAAAAATCCTGTCAAAAAGCACCAAACAAAGAAAGAAAATCTAGCATCAAGGTTCCCAGAGAAACACGGTAAAAACCTGTGGAAGACTTCAAAAACTAAATTTGTGATGAAGATGGAGTCACCAGTGGTCACATTTCCAGCTGGTTTAAATATCCATCCATCCATCCATCCATCCATTATCTATACACCACTTAATCCTCACTAGGGTCATGGGGGGGCTGGAGTCTATCCCAGCTGACTCAGGTGAAGGCAGGGGACACCCTAGACAGGTCACCAGTCTGTCACAGGGCTACATACAGAGACAAACAATCACTCTCACATTCACACCTACGGGCAATTTAGAATAATCAATTAACCTCAGCATATTTTTGGACTGTGGGAGGAAGCCGGAGTACCCGGAGAGAACCCACGCATGCACAGGGAGAACATGCAAACTCCATGCAGAAAGATCCCGGGAAAGCCGGGACACGAACCAGGGACCTTCTAGCTGCAAGGTGAAAGTGCTAACCACTACACCACTGTGCAGCCCGCTGGTTTAAACAGATTATCATATTTATTATCATACAGATGATCATATTTATATTATAGCCAGGATGTTTAGTCTGCTCTCTCTCCTCCATCCCATCCGGAGTGTGTCTAATGGAGTCTTAATGCCAGCATCACGCCGCAACGCTCCACAGCCAATCACAGACGAGCACAGGTGAGTGTGGAGATTAGCTACACACTCGACTCGACAACACGACACAAAGCTGCAACACGGCTCGGGTCGGCGGGTTAATTACATGTTAGCTGATACACAACCTGAGAGAGAGAGAGAGAGAGTGTGTGTGTGTGTTACAACCTGACAGTCTGAATCTATACCGTCTATTACTGTGAGTGTTTTGATCTTTATTATCAGCTCCGTGTCTGATTTTTATTTTCTTGCTCAAAATATGTTTATTAAACGTCTGAATGTCAGCAGCTTCTCTGTTTATTACTCCTGCCATGTTGTTTGTGTGTTTTTAGCCCATTTTTATTTGCTTTGTGTCTATTTTTTGTCCTTTTATGCCTCATTTGTATCATTTTGTTGTTGGTTTTTTTTGGTTGCTTCATGTCTTGTGTTGCTTTGTCTCATTTTTAGTCATTTCATGTGCAGTTTTTGGTCATTTTGTGTCTCATTTTTGTCATTTGTTTAGTTTTTTGTAGTTTTGTGTCTTGTTTGCATCATTTTATGTCTCATTTGTGTCTATTTTTTTGTTTTCTGTCATTCTTGTGTCATTTTGTGTCTCATCTTTTGTTTTTTTGCCGTTTTTGTGTCATCTCACAGTGAAAAATGAGCAAACAGTGAATAAAAACCGTTGGGCAGTGCATTTTACACCTGGGCCTTCGGTGGAGTCCTACCTGAATCATTCAACCTCTTATTACCATCATTATGATGCTACGGCCTCTAGAACCATCAATATTATACAGAAACGCAGTAAAACAGGACGCTGCATCATGTAGTGAGCATTGAATGTCATCATTAAAGCAAAAAACCCCATTAAAATAATTTAACAACTGAATTTATAATGTAACTATGTGAAGTGTCTGAGTATTTTGAAAAGCGTTATACAAATAAAAAATATTATTATTGTGAGTCTCCTTTCACTTGCAACCACAGACATCCCATCTAGCAAGAGTATCAATATTAACCCAATAGAATGACTTAAATGATATATAGATATACGTAAATACAATTCATTTTACTCACCAAAACTTGTGATTATTTAACACAAAATACATCTTCCTTTCTTTCCTCACAAAGACTTCACTGTTGTGCTAGCAGCGACCTGTGTGTTTCAACTCCAATATTCAGTCCTTTTCTATCAATGGAGGCTAATGCTGGAAGTCTGGTCTGTCCGGGGGTATTTCTGGAATAAACTGAGCCAAAGATACCGCTCATAGTTAGAGATGAAAGAGGCGACAAACCCTTTCACAGGCTGGTGGCCAGTTAGCTCCGGGGTGTTAGCTCCGGGGTTGTTAGCTCCGTGGTTGCTAGTTAGCTCCGGGGTTGCTAGTTAGCTCCGCGGTTGCTAGTTAGCTTTGGGGTTGCTAGTTAGCTCCGGGGTTGTTAGCTGGTTCCGGGGTTGTTAGCTGCGGTGTTGGTCGGTTTTTCCTCACAATGTCCAGCTTTTTTTGGGAAGTCCGCCTTGGAAACGTCTTTCTGAGTAGATCTGCGACCAAATCAATAATCTAAATCTAAATCAACCCTCCCGTTAGCCGCTACAAGTTTTTAAAAAACAGCTTTTAATACTTTATTAAAGTTTTAGCTTGTACAGGTCACTAACGATAGGAATCACTAGCTTCGGCTAAGCTCTCTGACCATCCAATCAGAGGACGTGAAAATGCTTACGTCATCGTACGCCTGCAAGATGGCCCCTCTGAGGTCAGCAAATTGAAATCTGATTGGTTAAAGCAACAGTTTGATTGGGCTACAAGCGCTTTGGATTCGGGCAGATTTCTTTGCCCCTAGCAACACATGATGGCTGAAATCTGATTGGATAAAATCTCTAATATAAACACTATGAAGTGAAGAGAACAGGTTATTGGGAATAATGGAACAAGATTAATGGGAAGATATTAAAACGGACCACCACTGGTAAAAACTTTTGCCTTTACTCTCAATCTCCACATTTGAGATCTCCTAAGTGAAACTGAACCTTAAAGCTGCCCTGATTTTTTGCAGTTTTGTGTCATTTAATCTTTTTTTTGTTGTTTTACATCTCTTAGTTCTCTCTTTGTCTTCATAGTGTCTCGTTTTTCTCACTTTGTGTCTCTTTTTGTTTCCTTCCTGTGGTTTTGTCTTGTCTTTGTAATTTTTTTGTTTCCCTTTTATCATTTTACATCCAATTCTTCTTGTTTTATGCCATTTTATGTCTAATTTTTTCAATTTTAAGGTGAAATCTTCCATTATGAGATGTGATACATTCAAGAACCATTGGAAAATTGAAACTCAGAAGTGACTTATTTCTGTCATTTTGTCTTGTTTTTGTTGTTTTGTGTCTTAATTAAATCATTTTCTGTCATATGTTGTCTCATTTCTGTCGTTTTGTGTCTTGTTTATGTCATTTTGTCTTGTTTTTTGTTGTTTTGTGTCTTAGTTTTGGTCCATTTTTGTCATGTTGTGTCTCATTTAGGTCGTTTTCTGTCTGATTTTTGTTGTTTTCTTCCTTGTTTATTGTCTGGTTTGTCATTTTCTGTCATTTTGTATCTTTTTTGTCATTTTGTGTCTTAATTAAATTTTTTCTGTCATATTGTGTCGTGTTTATGTCCTGTTGTCTTTTGAGGAAACGTTGACTAGAGAAAGATAAGATAGATAAGATAAAGTTCTTTATTTCTCCCCACTCCAGGGGAAATTTACATTGTTACAGCAGCTTATGTAACAGTGGACGTAGTGATAAGAATAAAATAATAATAGAACAATAGTAATAATATTTACAGTATATACAAGGGTGAGAGATGAGGATAAAGTGGCTTAACAGAAAAAATAAAAATAAAAATAAAGTTTAAAAGTGCAAAGATTTGCAGTGCAAGAATGTCAGTGCAGATTTTATGGTTTGGGGTGGTAATGATATAGTCCAGTTTATGTTAACATCAGCCAGTGATGCTGATGTTGTTCAGTCTTCTAGCAGATGGAATGAAGGACCTGTGATAGCGTTCCTTCTTGCAGGGTGGATGTCTCAGTCTGCTGCTGAAGGAGCTGCTTAAAGACCCCACAGTGTCATGCAGTGGGTGAGAGGGATTGTCCATGATGGATGTGAGCTTTGCCAACATCCTCCTCTCACCCACCTCCTCTATGGAGTCCAGGGAACAGTCCAGGACAGAACCTCCTCCTGACCTTCTGTTTAGTCTCTTTCTGTCCCTTTCAGTGCTCCCTGCTCCCCAGCAGACCACTGCATAGAAGATAGCAGAAGCTACCACAGAGTCATAGAATGTCCTGAGCAGAGTCCTGCACACTCCAAAGGACCTCAGTCTCCTCAGCAGGTGGAGACCACTTTGGTCCTTCTTGTACAGAACCTCTGTATTGTGTGTCCAGTCCAGTTTATTGTTGAGGTGAACACCCAGGTATTTGTATGTGTCCACCATGTCAATGTCCAAACCCTGGATGTTCACCGGTGCAGTCTGGGATGTCCTCCTCCTGCTGAAGTCCACGATCATCTCCTTCGTCTTACTGGTGTTGAGCTGCAGATGGTTTCGCTCACACCAGTCCACAAAGTCAGAGATGACCGTCCTGTACTTCTGCTCGTCCCCTTCAGATACCCGACAATGGCTGTATCATCGGAGAACTTCTGGAGGTGACAGCTCCCAGAGTTGTAGTGGAAGTCCGATGTGTACAGGGTGAAGAGAAAGGGGGGGAGAAATCCTCCTTACGTGACTTTCTGGCCCCTCCTTGTTTTCCTGGAGGGAGTTTGTCGAGGTTTTGCTGTAAATTAGCGGCTGATCTGGTGTCAGCAGTGTTTTTTTTTCCCTCTCTAAGGTGAAGCAGTAGCGTTGAGGATGTTGTGTGAGATGTGCAGATAATCTCCAAGTGTTTTTCTTCCTGCACTGATTGAGGTCCAGGTTTAGAAACAAGCAGCTGCAGGTGAAGGGAAGCAGATCTGCCCATTTCAGAGGATTAAAACAGATTAAATAGAACTGCAAAGCCAGTTGAAAGGTGGCAGTATGTGTGTGTGTGTGTGTGTGTGTGTGTGTGTGTGTGTGTTGTAACCAAACCCTGCTGCTGCTGGAGGTTAAACAGGCCTCAGATTATTACACTGGAAAAATGTTTCTCTCAAAACAAGAAAAAACTTATTTCAAGGAATTTTTACCTTGAAATAAGTGAAAAAAATCTGCCAATAGAACAAGTGAAAAATGTCTTGATAAGATTTCTAGAAATAAGATATATTTAGAATATTGAGATCTTAAAATTAGCTGGGAAAACTTATTTTAAGCTCTATTTTACCAGGATTGTGAAGCTTAGGTGTCTTAAAATAAGCCAGACATGCTTAAGAAAATAGCAGTTTTTTACTCAAAAATAGATTTTCTTGCTTTCATGTAACCTCCTGATTTGAGCTGTATTAATCCTCCTGTTGTCCTCATTTATGGGCACCAAAAAATATTGTTTCCTTGCCAGAAAAAAATTCCAAATTTCAGCAAATAAAGTCCCCACATTCCTGAAAATTTCCAAAACCTTCAGGAAGAAAATTCCAATAATTCCTTAAAAGTTGCCCTTAAAAGTTTTATTTGAAAAAAAATCCCCCCAAATTTGGCAAGAAAATTCTTGCAAATATTTTCAAAAAATGAGTAAAAATCTTCCAAAAAAATTGTAAAAAATATCTAAAGTGATTCCATATATATATCAGTAAAACTTCTAATATTTTCTTGAAGAACATTCACATAAAAATCAACCAAAATCCAGTGAAATTCGCTGGATTTTGGTTGATTATTTTGTGAATTTTCTTAAGAAACATTTTTAACATTTCATAATTTCCACCAAAAAATGTTCAAAAATTTCCCAAAAATGTTGAAAATATATTTTTCTCCACATTTTCAAACTAAAACAGGTCAATTTGACCTGCAGGACAACACAAGGGTGAAACTTATTTTGAGTTTTCTTGTAAAATTCAACTCAAAAAAAGATAATTTCCAGATTGTTTGACTTAAAAAGATATTTAAGATGCATTGCACAGGAAGGTCGCAGGAAACAGAAAGGTCGCTTGTGTCATTTGGGTTGTTTTCTGCCCGTTTCCGTTGTTTCTCTCGTTTTTTGTCTGATTTGTCATTTTCTGTCATTTTGTCTCATTTTGTCTAGTTTTTTGTTGTTTTGTGTCTCAGTTTTAGTCATTTTTTTTGTCATTTTGTGTCTCATTTGGGTCATTTTGCGTCAATTTGTCTCATTTTTGGTTATTTTGTGTCTTAATTTAATCATTCTTTGTCATTTTGTGTCTCATTTATGTCATATTGTGTTGCTTTTTGTTGTTATGTGCCTCCGTGTTGGGCCTTTTTTGTCATTTTGTGTCTCATTTGGGTCGTTTTGCATCTATTTTTCTCTGGAATGTGAATATTTTTACCGACAGTGAGCTCAGGTAAACATTCCCGGACTGGAAACGGTGGAACCAGACAGAAACCAGTAGATCCAGTATCAGCTGACCTCCGTCTGCTGGCTGGGAGATTGTTTTGCTGCCCTTTGTTGCTGTTCTCTTCTATTTGCATATTAATAACACATACAGACACAGTGGGGCTGCGTGGCTCCGGACTTTCTGTTTGTTTGGCTTCACGCACATGTGTGTGTGTGTGTGTGTGTGTGTGTGTGTGTGTGTGTGTGTGTGTGTGTGTGTGTGTGTGTGTGCAGACAGACCAACTGTCCTTGGTCTGTCTGCACACACACCTACACACACACACGCACACACACACACACACAAAGACACACACACAAAGACACACACACACCTGCAGAAAAACAAACATGCAGAAAAATCTCACGCGAGGTGGATGCTGAAGTCACGCACCGACACACACACACATTAAGATACCGACACACACACACACACTGGCAGTCACTGTCTCTATCTCTGCACACACACACACACACACACACACACACACACACACTGGCAGCCTGTGTGTGTGTCTCTTTATGAAATCACAGAGGGTCTGACCGCCTCATAGTAATTATGCTAATTGCCTGGATGCCCTTGCCTTTATTTATATGCGGCTGCTAAGATAAATAAAAGGAAATTGCTTTGGATCTAACTGTATTCATTTCAGCATGCTAACTAGAGCGCTAACACTGCATGTGTGTGTGTGTTCACAGACTTGTTTACCCTTCACAATTTCTGCAGGTAATTGCACTCTTGATTGTATATTTCTTTTTTCTCAGCAGTGTGTGTCTGAGTCGTATCGATGCTTTCTGTGTCTCCGTCTAATGAAATGTTTTGTTCTATTAAGCAGAATATAAATGTCTGTCTGAGAATCACAAACTAAAGCCTCCCGACTGAACCGTCACCAGGAAACTTTGACGTTAAAACGCTGCTAATAAACACAGTTTAATGGATTGTTATCATTATTGATTAGGGCTGGGACGCGTTAATTTCCATTAATTAATTACCGCGAAAATAACACATTAAAAATAATAATGCAATTAATTGCACCCTCCTCAGTTCCCTCATTTCTGGTAACTCTGATGAACACTCCAGCCCAGTAGGTGGCGGTAATGAACCTAAAGTCTGTTTGTAGCCATGAAGAAGAAGCAGGAAGCACTGAGTGAAGTCAGGCACTGGTGAACAGTGAAGGAAGATGAGATTGAGCTTGTTGGGCAGAAAGTTTCCTTTTAAAAATCTTCCTGATGGCAGCTTGGATAAAAGCCTGGTTGTGTGCAAATTGTACAACAAGAGTTTTCTGATCACTGCGTCACTTCAAGCCGACGGTATCACCTCAATGTAAAACATGTTGCTGTTATCACCAGAGCTAACGTTAGCTACGAGTCATGCTAACGGCTAACGGTGTAGCCATCCCATAATAGACCACTTTTCTAGACAGTGCTTGAGTTTACAGAAAGTCTTAAAATGAATAAAATCGCTATAATTGCACTTAGATTTGCAGTAATCTGTGAATGTAGCAGACAGATGAAAAATGCAGATAAATAGAAATGAAACATTTTTGTGGTTTAAGTTTTTACTCTGTTGAGGCTCTGCCTCCTTTGAGGAGGAATAACCTAAACAACAAAAATATCTCTTTTAATAACTTAATTATGAACTTTTTGTTTATGAAAAAAATACATAAATAAAAATTGATATTCCTACAAAAAGGACCATCAAAATTACACCATTTATCAGACCCAGAAAAGATGAAAACAGAATCTCTGGATTTTCAACTTTCTGAAGCTCCTTGAACTACTTATGCTGATTTTATGTGCCATACAGTGGAAAACACAACTAAATTCAGGCTTTAAGTCATCAAAATCACTTTTTTCTATATGTCCCATTTTCCTTTTTTAAAATAAATTTTAAATTATAAACACGTATATGTCTATTCATTGATTCAACTGTCTACCACAGTTTTTATTTGAATTGAAAAACTTCACTTCTTGTGTCAAATATTGCCATTTGACAAAACTGCAATTAAATTGCAATTAATTAATTACAAAGCCTGTAATTAATTAATTTGTTTAATCGCGTCCCACCACTATTATTAACACATCTTTAATTAGTTTGATGTTTGATTTAAAGAAAAATATTTGAATAGCTCAAAATAACCTCATCTAAACATGTCCAACTTACTCAAAATGTGCCTAAAATGACACAAAATTTGTCCAAAATGACTTTTGGACAAAATGACATTTGCTTAAAATGACT
This sequence comes from Amphiprion percula, assembly GCA_003047355.2. NCBI lineage: Eukaryota > Metazoa > Chordata > Actinopteri > Pomacentridae > Amphiprion > Amphiprion percula. The sequence goes on along the minus strand of CM009725.1, from coordinate 27,824,501 downwards.
CCAAACTTGGCGAGATGACTCAAAATGTGTACAAAAAGACTCACAAGTTTGTTCAAAATAACCTAAAATTGTCCAAAATTGCTCCAGATTTGTCCAAAATGACTTGAGATTTGTTCGAAATGACCTACAATTGTCCAAATGTAAAAAATTGTCCCAGATGATTCCAGACTTTTCTGAAATGACTCAAAATTTTGCTTGAATTATGAAAAATATGTCCAACATTACTTAAACTTCGTTCAAAATTACTCCAAACTTGGCCAGATAACTCAAAGCTTGTAGAAAATTACTCAAGATTTGTTCAAAATGACCTAAAATTGTCCAAAAATTCTCAAAATGTGATCAAAATGAACTCCTTTGATTGAACGTAGTTTAATTAGAAGTTTTTCAAACAGTTTGATAAAGTTGTTGCTGAACTCAGACGTTGTTTCTTAGTGAGTGAACGTTGTTAAACTATTTGAGGACTGAATTCTAAATAACTGATAAGTTCCTGATGTAAAAACATTTTCATGTTTAATGAAGTCCTTCCGAACCTTCTGAACCTTCTGAACATAAAGCAGCAGAATGCCGGTTTATATTCAGCAGCTCTCAGGTAAATCCAGAGTTTCCAGGTGAGCAGAGCTTCTTTATTGACCCTCAGTCTGCTGCTCCAGTTGGTCTAGTCACTGTTAATGGGAGGACTAGGAGCAAACTGGGAGCCAAACGAGGAACCAGTTCCTTTAAAAGCAGTAAAAAGCCGTACGCTGACGACACCCCGCTATCTGTGAAGGGTTTTAGAGCTCTCGGTCTGGTTACTAGCGCTGCTGATCCTGGATGTTCACATAGAACCTGATTCTGAGTCTTTATCCTCACACTAAAGCCATATGCTGATGACACCCTGCTATCTGTGAAGGGTTTTAGAGTGCTAAACACTAAACACTAAAAGCTTATTTCTATTATTTCTGAGACATTTATGTCCAAAATCCGCCTTTCAATGAGACGGAAACAGTGTTAAACATGTTGATTTCAGGATTTATGATCATTTCATTGGGATTTTCTGTTTTTGTGGTGGGTTTTTTTGGTGATTTTGTGTGTTTTTGTAGTAATTTTGCCTTTTTTTGGTCGATTCATTGGGATTTTCTATGTTTATAATCAGTTTTTGTGTCTTTTTGCGGTGGTTTTAAGTCTGTTTTTGTGGTAGTTCAGGACATTTTTAAGGTGATTTTCTATGCTTTTGTGGTAATTTGGTGTCTTTGTGGTGATTTTGCCTTTTTTGTAGTGATTTAGAATCACTTCATGGGGATGTTCTATGCCTTTGTGGTGTTTTCATGTCTTTTTGTTGTGATTTTAGGTCTTTGTGGTAATTTTGTAGAGATTTCTCATATTTCTGTCATAATTTTGCCTTTTTTGTAAGTATTTAGGATCATTTAATGGGTGCTTTTCTATGATTTTGTGGCGGTTTTGCCTCTTTTTGCTGTAATTTCTGATCATTTCATTGGGATTTTCTATGTTTTTGTAGTGTTTTGTGTCTTTTTGTTGTGGTTTTAAGGCTTTGTGATTATTTTGTAGTAATTTAATCTCTTTTCAAGGTGCTTTTTCATGTTTTGTGGTGATTTTAAATTCATTTCCATTCTGTTGTGACCCGTTCCAGACTTCATCTACAGCAAATGTTCAGAAATGAGGTGTTGAAGCATCAGTGTAATGTTCCGTCTGAGTTCTGGACGTGTTTTTAATCGCATCTTTTTCTTTTTCATTTGTCCAGGTGTCTCTATAGTTTCTCATTTAGTCGCTGTTCTGCTTTTCTTCCCCACATTTGATCTGCTGTCGTCTGATCATTGCCTCCTTCTGCTGCTGCTCTTTGTTTCCTGATTTCTTCATTCCTCGTTTTCCTATTTATCAGCCACCTTAACACCATTCCTCAGGCCTCTCTCTCTCTCTCTCTCTCTCTCTCTCTCTCTCACACACACACACACACACACACACACACACACACTGTTTCTCCATTTGTTATTAAGAGGCTCGGAGCTCGACAGTAACATTTAAACCGGCCGTTCTGAATGCTTAAAAGATGGCCTCATCTGTTGTGTTGTTTTGCAGTGTGTGTGTGTGTGTGTGTGTGTGTGTGTGTGTGTGTGTGCGGCTGATCGATGCAGTAATCTGCAGGAGGTGGGAAGCAGAGGGACCAAGCCATTCAGCGCTGCTCACTAATCAATTGCAATTCTTTCTTTTACCGTCTGAGCGGCAGATTTAGACGTTTGTGTGTGTTTGTGTGTGTGTGCGTTTACGTATGTTTGTGTGTTTATTTCTGCGTCTCTGCTCTTTAAATGCTCCCATGCATGCAGACTTCAGCCTGAAGGTGGCGCCGCAGACAGATCAGAGTTTTATTTCAAGGGTTTAACCTCTGAGGAGTAGAAATGTGGTGAATTTATAACTGAATGAAGCATAAAAAAATGATTAAACCATCATAACCTGCTGATATCTACCCAAAATAGAAATGCATTTATTTCTATGTATTTATTTTTACTGAATGAACCATAAACCAGCAGATTAAATCACTGCAACCTGATGATTTATACTCAGTATATTTATTTATTAATATGTATGTATATATGCTGAAAATATAGATTTTATTTATTTAGATTTATTTATACTCAATATATAGATGTACATAATAATATTTATTCATTCTGAATATCTAGATTTATTTAAATTTATTTATACTAAATATATAAATGTATTTATTTAAGATTTATTTAAACTGAATATATACATGTATTTATTTAGATTTATTTATACTGAATATGTGAATTTATTTATGTAAATTTATTTACACTCAATATATAGATGTATTTATTTATATTTATTTATACTCAATATATATATAAATATATATATAAATTTATTTATTTACTAATATTAATTTATACTGAGATAAACAGAGCAGCTGCACATTCATAGGATTTATAAAACATGACTATAAACTCCTGATTTTATATGTTTTTGTGAATATCTTCCTTTTGTTATTTTGTTATTGTGGTTTTGACATTTCTATAGAGGTATATAGAGGTCCTGATTATGGAGATATTTAATGTTTTCGTGATTATTTTGTGTCTTTTTATAATGGTTTTAAATCTTTCTAAAACGATGAGTCTGCAGGAAAACGTTGAACCTGAACGTCTGAAACTGCTTCCTGTCCAACTAATGTACCGACTAGAAGCTTCAGGAGGAGAGCTGACATTCTGCTGCAAAGGTCCCACACACACACACACACACACACACACACACACACACACACACACACACACACACACACACACACACACACACACACACAACATCTCACTATCATTGCCAAGTCCAAAAGGTCAACTTCTTGCTGATTGGTGATAGAACGATCAAACAAACCAATCAATAGCCAGGAGGGAGGGGGGAGGAAGAGGAGGAGGAAGAGGAGGAAGAGGATGGACAGAGAGGTGAGGAGGAGAAAGGTCAACATGTCAATACAGGAGGAAGAGGAGGAGGATGAAGGTTTGTGCAACAAAAAATCTTATTCGACTTCTACTAGCTATTATTAGCATGGTGCTATTATTAGGATTTGAGCTATTATTAGCATTTGAGCTATTATTAGCATTGGTGTTATTATTAGCATTTGAGCGATTAAAAGATTCAAGATTCTAGCACATTCCTGTCCACTTACATGTTTTATTGTAGTTTTACATGTCTTTGTGGTCATATTGTGGTCTTTTTGTGGTCATTTTGCATCACCTTTAGGTGCTTTCCATCGTTTTGTGGTCATTTTGTGGTAATTTTGTGGTAATTTTGTGGTCATATTGTGGTCTTTTTGTGGTCATGTTGTGATCTTTTTGCATCACCTTTGGGTTGCTTTCCATCGTTTTGTAGTCATTTTGTCGTGCCATTTTTGGCATTTCACATCACATTGTGGCCCTTCTATGTCTTTTTGTGGTTGTTTTGCTTCACATTTTGGTTGTTTTCGAGCTTTTCGAAAATTATTTATTTTCTTTGATTATTTATTTTACGAAAATGTAAAAACCTGAACCATTACATCCAACATGTTTCCTCTGACGTTAAAACTCTGAACTAGTGTCTCCTCATGCATTTAACTATCTCCACGTTTCCTCTGAAGACTCTGAGGCAGTTTTATTGTCTTTTTTTCTCAGTTTGTGTCTCATTTTTATTGTTTTCTGTCTCATTTGTCTAATTTTGTGTTTTTTGTGTGTCATTGCGACGTATTTGGTGTTGTCTTGTTTTTATAGTTTTGTTTCATTTGTTGGCTTGTTTTGTGTTGTTTTCTGTCTTTTTCATCTCATTATTTTCTTGTTTTGTGTCATTTTCTGCTGTGTTTCTCGAATTATTTCCTGGTTGTGTGTCTGGACAGAAATCCTGTCAGCAGCTCTAAGAACGGTTTGACTGATGTGATGAAACTGAAGCTTTTCTCTCTGATTAGTGTATCATTTTGGACTATTTTAGTAAAACTAGTTGTAACCCATGGTTACCAGACATGTCTTTGTGGAGTTTTAAAGCCAGAATAATCAAAGTTCTTCTGTCAATGTGACTGTGAGGAGGTTTGGTAACAGCATCAGTGATATTCCTCTCAGAGCTCCTGGTTTTAATGAAAAGCTGTGGACAGGTGAGACAGTAATAATTCTGCTCTTCAGGTTATTGCTCAGAGCTCAATATCGCTTTAATTCGCTGAAGACAGACAGAGGAGAGAAGCTCAACCAGCTCCGAGGATATCTTCATGAGGAGATTTATCGGCTTCATCTGGACAAAATACCACCGAACACGTCCTGATCTCAGATAAACCACAAATATTACACCTGATCCTGAAACAAAGAGATGTGGAGACCAACATCTGGATGGTTCTGTTAAAAACATCCACAACATCTGGATGGTTCTGTAGGAAAACATCCACAACACCTGGATGGTTCTGTTAGGAACATCCACAACATCTGGACGGTTCTGTAGGAAAACATCCACAACATCTGGACGGTTCTGATAGAAAACATCCACAACATCTGGATGGTTCTGTTAGGAATATCCACAACATCTGGATGGTTCTGTAGGAGAACATTCACAACATCTGGACCGTTCTGTAGGAAAACATCCACAACATCTGGATTGTTCTGTTAAGAACATCCACAACATCTGAATAGTTCTGTAGGAAAACATCCACAACATCTGGATGGTTCTGATAGAAGACATCTGGACAAAATACCACCAAACATGTCTTGATCTCAGATACACCACAGGTATTGCACCTGGAGACAACATCTGGACAACATCTGGACGGTTCTGTAGGAAAACATCCTCAACATCTGGACGGTTCTGTAGGAAAACATCCACAACATCTGGATGGTTCTGTAGGAAAACACCCACAACATCTGGATGGTTCTGTCAGAAAACATCCACAACATCTGGACGGTTCTGTAGGAAAACATCCACAGCATCTGGATGGTTCTGTAGGAAAACATCAACAACATCTGGATGGTTCTGTAGGAAAACATCTGGACAAAATACCACCAAACATGTCTTGATCTCAGATACACCACAGGTATTGCACCTGGAGACAACATCTGGACAACATCTGGACGGTTCTGATAGAAAACATCCACAACATCTGGATGGTTCTGTTAGGAAAACATCCACAACATCTGGATGGTTCTGTAGCAAAACATCCACAACATCTGGATGGTTCTGTTAGGAACATCCACAACATCTGGACGGTTCTATAGGAAAACATCCACAACATCTGGATGGTTCTGTAGGAAAACATCCACAACATCTGGATGGTTCTGTTAGGAACATCCACAACATCTGGACAGTTCTGTAGGAAAACATCCACAACATCTGGACAGTTCTGATAGAAAACATCCACAACATCTGGACGGTTCTGATAGAAAACATCCACAACATCTGGATGGTTCTGTTAGGAATATCCACAACATCTGGATGGTTCTGTACGAGAACATCCACAACATCTGGATGGTTCTGTTAGGAACATCCACAACATCTGGATGGTTCTGTAGGAAAACATCCACAACATCTGGATGGTTCTGATAGAAAACATCCACAACATCTGGACGGTTCTGTTAGGAACATCCACAACATCTGGACGGTTCTGTAGGAAAACATCCACAACATCTGGACAGTTCTGATAGAAAACATCCACAACATCTGGACGGTTCTGAGAGAAAACATCCACAACATCTGGATGGTTCTGAGAGAAAACATCTGGTCCACAGGTGGATCTGTCTTCATCTACATCATCATCGGTTATTGTTTCCTTTTTATTTTAGCTTTATATAAAATATTAGATCATCAATAAAGAAAACATTTTATTTTTAGTCCAGTCAATGATTTATTGGAACTTTGTCTGTTTTATTATGGATTTAATTAACATTTGCAGTTTTTAAACTTTAGATTTTACATTAAATAACAGAAAATATCCCGTTTTTATTTTTTCCTATACAGTAACTCTGGATATGATTTATTAGGAATGTTATCGTCTGTATTTTAAATTTTTAGATTAAACAAACTAAAGGAAAATCTCATGTTTTCGCCATAGAGAGATGATGAAATAATAGAAAATGTCCTTTTTTATTATAAATGAAACTGTGCTTTTTAAAAGACGATTATGTTTTATTAATTGCAGGATCTGTGGTCGTTGTTTCTGTGTCTGTGTTTTGTTTTGGATTTATTAAACATTTCAGCTTTTAAACTGTAAATCTGACAGGAATTCTACTGTTTATATAAACAGTTCATGAGTAGAAAATCTCTATTTTTTCATTTTTCTGTTATAGATTAACCATTAAATGCCAGAAAAATATCTCTAGTTGTTGTTTTTCTTTACTATTTTACATTTAATACAGAAAATTTGTTTTTTAACTGCAGGACAAAGTCTGATCCACTGGTAGTTTTTCTGTTATTTTATGGATTTATTTAATGTTTAATATTTTTATATGATGAATTAAACATTAAATAACATAAAATGTCCTGTTCATTATTTTTATTTTTTCTTATAAATCTGTTCAAGTGATTAATTAGGAACAAAGTTATTATCAACATTTTAAATTAGCAGTTTTTAGACTGTAGATTTAAAATAAAGTAAAAGAAAATCTCATATTATTCATCATAGAGAGACGATGAAATAATAAAAAAATGTCTATTTTTATGTATAGATTAAACTCTGTTTATTAAAAGATGATTAGATTGTTTTTGAATGGTAGGATCTTTGAGTGTTGTTTCTGTGTGTTTTTTACTGGATTTATTAAACATTGCAGCTTTTAAACTGTAGATCTGATAGTAAGTAAGAGAAAATGTCCTGATTTTACTGTTTATATAAAAATTAATAGAAAATCTCTATTTTTTTTACATTTTTCTGTTATAGAGTAACCATTAAATACCAGAAACATGTCTTTAGTTGTTGTTTCTTTACTGATGACACTCAGTTATTTAATACAGATTTTTTTTTTTAACTGAAGAACAAAGATCTGCTGGTAGTTTTTCTGTTATTTTATGGAATTATTTCATGTTTAATGTTTCAATATTACAAATTTAACATTAAATTAAATAAAATATCCAGTTTTTCACTTTAAATGTGAGTTTCAGTGACAGATTTACCTTCAGTACAATCAGGTCTGTGTTTATTTTGCGCACTGTTGTTGGTTTTTTGACTAGTTGTGTGTCTCTGGTCTGTCGGTCGACTCGGTGTTTGACGGGTTTAATTAGTTGCCATGGCGAGCAGACACATCAACTGTCTCCTCCGTCCTCATTCAAGGACAGTGGAGAAAAATCTGAGTAATGTTCAACAGATGGAAGCAGTTTAACCTCAGAACACCCTTCCAACACACACACACTGTAAAAAACACACACAGTAAAACACACACAGCAGGTGATAAGTTTGTCCCACAACAGCTGAGATGAACCTTCAGAAACTAAATCTACAGACTTCTATACACGTCTAAAAACATCTACAGACCTTCACAGAGCTCCATTGATAGCTAAATACAGTACTTCTACAGACATCTATAGACCTCCATAGATAGCTAAAGACCTCTGTGGACATCTAACAACATCTACAGACCTCCACAGACATCTAGAAACATCTACAAAAATCTACAGATTTCTACAGACCTCTACATATGTCTAAAAACATCTACAGATCTCCACAGACTTCTACAGATGTCTATGGATCTCTACAGGCATTTACAAACCTCCATAGATATCTGAAGACCTCTACAAACATCTACAGATGACCACAGACATCTACATCACATCCAAAAGTGTAAAATAACATTAAACTGCTGAATATTTTACTTTAAAACAATTAAATGTTTTCTGTTCACAGGACTTCTGCAGTAAAAAGCACACAGTGCCATCTTGTTCATGGTATTTGCACTATTATTTCACTAAGTTGTGTTTTTTTGTCTTTCTTTTCATTGTACTTTTATTCTGATTATATTACTTGTTCTGTTTACATTTGTAAATATATTTATCCCTGTTTGTTTTATTTATGCGATTTATCTCCAATTCCTTGTTTTTCACTCAATTTCTTCTGTCATTGTTGCCCTGCCTGCTCTATGGGCCTTTTTAATTGCCCCCTGGGGACAAATAAAGTGTTCTGAATCTGAACAGTGATTCCTGACCTCAGATCTGAGTCCATGTTAAAACATTCAGATCTTCTCGTTCTCTCTCTGGATGTTTCTTCTAATTCTCTTTAACGCCGCTTCCTGATTGACTCGATGATAAAAGATAAACTGTTAACATCTCCAGTGTTAGGGAGAGGAAATGTAATTAGAACACTCATTTAATCAATTATCCAGCAGTTCCCGCCTCAGCGTCGCTTCATCTGCTGCTGGAAATGGTTTATAGTGGTTTAACTGGGAGGACGAGTCTCCATCCATCTCCTCCCAACACCAGCAGAAGATCACTGGAGTTTAATGGAGTGGTTCGTTCTTCCCACTGTTTAGGAGGAGATATCTGAGGAAATTAAAGGTTTGATCCAATACAACTTCATTGAAATGTTGTTTTCTGTCTTCTAGAGAGTTTAGACCTTTGAGATGATGGGTTTTTACATCAACAGATATCTACACACCTCTACAGACATTGGACACTTTAACAGATGATTATTAGAGTTTAATGGAGTGGTTCGTTCTTCCCACTCTTTAGGAGGAGAAAGGAGGAGGAGAGGATGGAGGAGAGGATTCAATTCAATTCAATTCAATTCAATTCAATTTTATTTATATAGTGGAAAGAACAGTTGCAAATCAATTCGGTGAACATTTACAAAGGAATCGCTTGTTTGAAGAGTTTCAGTCAGGCTTCAGAGTGCATCATAGCACAGAAACAGCTCTGGTGAAAGTTACTAATGACCTTCTCATAGCGTCAGATAAAGGACTGGTCTCTATACTTATTTTATTGGACCTTAGTGCAGCATTCGATACAATCGACCACAAACTTTTATTACAGCGACTAGAACATTCTATTGGCATTAAAGGGACAGCACTGGACTGGTTTAAATCCTACTTATCAGACAGGTTCCAGTTTGTGCATGTCAACAATGACTCTTCTGAGCATACTAGGGTTAATCATGGAGTTCCTCAGGGTTCTGTCTTAGGACCAATACTGTTCACATTATACATGCTTCCCTTAGGCAACATTATTAGGAAGCACTGTATTAATTTCCATTGTTATGCTGACGACACTTAATTGTATTTATCTATGAAGCCAAATGAAACTAATCAGCTAGCAAGACTGCAAGATTGTCTTAAGGACATAAAGACCTGGATGACCTATAATTTCTTACTACTAAATTCAGACAAGACTGAAGTCATTGTATTTGGCCCCAAACATCTTAGAGAATTGCTTTCAAAGCATATAGTTACTCTGGATGGCATTACATTGGCCTCCAGTACTACTGTGAGGAACCTCGGTGTTATCTTTGACCAGGACATGTCCTTTAACTCGCACATAAAACAAATCTGTAGGACTTCCTTTTTCCACCTGAGAAATATTGTGAAAATCAGGAACATCCTGTCTCAGAGTGATGCAGAAAAACTAGTCCATGCATTCGTTACTTCTAGGCTTGACTACTGTAATTCCTTATTATCAGGTTGTCCCAATAGCTCTCTGAAATATCTACAGCTGATCCAAAACGCTGCAGCCAGAGTACTGACGGGAGTTAGCAAGAGAGATCATATTTCTCCTATACTGGTTTCTCTTCATTGGCTTCCTGTTAAATCTAGAATAGAATTCAAAATCCTTCTTCTGACATATAAAGCTCTTAACAACCAATCTCCATCATATCTTAAAGACCTGATAGTACCATATTATCCTAGCAGAACTCTTCGCTCTCAGACTGCAGGCTTACTTGTTGTTCCTAGAATCTCTAAAAGTAGAATGGGAGGCAGAGCCTTCAGTTATCAGGCACCTCTCCTGTGGAACCAGCTCCCAGTTTGGGTTCGGGAGGCGGACACCCTCTCTATTTTTAAGACCAGGCTTAAAACCTTCCTTTTCGACAAAGCTTATAGTTAGGGCTGACTGGGGGACCCTGACGGGGTGAGCTGTTGTTTTCATTTGCACAACTGACTTCCCCTCTTGACGTCCCTTTAGTTTGCCCCTAGTTATGCTGCTATAGGCCTAGACTGCTGGGGAACCTCTCTTGATGCACTGAGCCCTTCTCTAACTACCTATGTATTTATTATATATACCATTATTGCATTACATTCACTCTGTTTCTTTCTGTGTCCTTTCTCCGAGTGTCCCTGGTCCCAGAGCTGGATGCTGGATGCTTCAGATGTGTGGTTGTGTTTTATGGTCCCTGTGTTCCCCCCCACCTCTCTATCTCTACCCCTCTATCTGTATCCCTCTATCTCTACCTCTCTACCTCTATCTCTATCTCTATCTCTATCTCTATCTCTATACCTCTATCTCTACCTCTACCTCTACCTCTATCTCTATCTCTATCTCTATACCTCTATCTCTACCTCTACCTCTATCTCTATCTCTATCTCTATCTCTATACCTCTTCTGTCCCTCTCAACCCACCCAGCCAGCAGCAGATGGTTCCCCCCACATTAGAGCCAGGTTCTGCTCCAGGTTTTTTCCCTGTTAAAAGGGTCTTTTCCTGCCACTGTCTCCTTAGGGCTGCTCTGGGGGTTCAGGCATATGGGTTCTGGAAAGCGTCTCGAGACAGTCTGACTGTAATTGGCGCTATATAAATAAAATTGAATTGAATTGAAATTGCCAGTTGCAGTCAAATTGTCTCAAGACGCTTTACAGAACCCATATGCCTGAACCCCAGAGCGGGGGGGGGGGGGGGGGGGGGGGGGGGGGGGGGGGAACACAAAGACCATAAAACACACAGTATAATACATGCATGATAAGACAGATGATACATGCAAAGTACAGCTAACATGGAAACTGATTATAGTTTACTGCTATGGTGTATGGCTCTGGCATTAAATATACTACATATATAGCTGGTGGTAAATTCAAAAATATGTAGACCAGCAAATCAAGTATAGTGAGGGTGATGCAGAGTAGATTGATGGAAATGGGCAGCTGGAAGCAGTGGGCTGGAGGAAGGTCAGCAGCAGCAGCATCCCACAGATGGAGATTAGGCCAGTTGGTGGGAGAACCACCACAGATCTGAAGCATCCAGCTCTGGGATCAGGGACACTTGGAGAAAGGACACAGGGAGAAACAGAGTGAGTGTAATGCAATAATGGTATATATATATTAAATCTAATGGTAGATAGAGAAGGGCTCAGTGCATCCAGAGAGGTCCTCCAGCAGTCTAGGCCTGTAGCAGCAGAACTAGGGGCAGAACTAAGGGACGTCCAAGAGGAAGACTCCAGCTCACCCCCTCAGGAGGAGGATGATGGAGGAGAGGATGGAGGAGGAAGAGAGGATGGAGGAGGAAGAGAGGATGGAGGGAACAGAAAGAAAGAACAGAGAGAGATTGTGATTCCAGAGCAGCCGAGGACATTTGTCTTCATTTGGTTTGACGGCCTTCATGCGTTATTATTAGCGGCTGTTGGAGAAAGAGGGAGAGAGGGAAGGAAATGAAGAGGGGAGGATGGAGGGAGACAGAGGAGAGGAGGAGGAGGTGGAGAGCAGATCTGGGAGGTTAAAGGAATCCCAGCTCTGTTGAGTTGGAGGCGTTCCAGGACCTGACATCTACTTTAAATGTAAGTGCTGCTGCTGCTAGAACACACAATATAACACACTATGACACACTTTGACACTCCACAACACACTATGAAACACTACAACACAATACAACACAATACAACACACTACGACACACTATAACACACTACAATACAATACAACACACTACAACACACTACAATACAATACAACACACTACAATACACTACAACAGACTATAACACACTACAATACACTACAATACAATACAACACACTACAACACACTACAATACAATACAACACACTACAATACACTACAACAGACTATAACACACTACAATACACTACAACAGACTATAACACACTACAATACACTACAATACAATACAACACACTACAATACACTACAACAGACTATAACACACTACAACACACTACAATACACTACAACAGACTATAACACACTACAATACACTACAATACAATACAACACACTACAATACACTACAACAGACTATAACACACTACAACACACTACAATACACTACAACAGACTATAACACACTACAATACACTACAATACAATACAACACACTACAATACACTACAACAGACTATAACACACTACAATACAATACAACACACTACAATACACTACAACAGACTATAACACACTACAATACACTACAATACAATACAACACACTACAATACACTACAACAGACTATAACACACTACAATACACTACAATACAATACAACACAATACAACACACTATAACACCTGAGAGTCAATAATCAGTCCTGATAATCAATAATCAGTTAATGTGAACCTTTCCTCCAGATCTCTGGACTAAACCAGACGTTTGCTGAAACTCTGATCAACATTTGAACATTTTATAGATCAAATAATTCATCAGTTTCCTACTTAACCCTAAACTCACGTCCAGGTTTTAATAAGTGCTGTTTAACTCTTCATTCACCATAATTACAGCTGAGTCCACCTGTTCATGCACCGTCTTTTTACTTATTAACCACTAACAGAGTCATGACAATAAAGATATTATATTCTTATATATGTTCTTTTAAAGTCATTTTGGGAGAATTTTTGTAATTGCAGAACTTTCAGTCATTTTAAACATTTCTTGTCATAAAAGCAGATAATGAGTATTTCCAGGAAAAAGTCACTTCCAACAATATTTTGTCATTTAAAGCAGATTTTGAATCATTTCTGGAGGGAATTTCTGTCATTTTAAACAACTTTCACTTCATCAAGACACATTTTTATGATTTTAAACAAACGGTGAGGGATGTGGACTAATGCTAGAAAAAGTTTTGAGTGATTTTGCTCAATATTTTGACATTTGAAGCAAAGTTGGAGTCACTTTAAACATATTTTCCTCTAAGACTGTCTGGATCAAACAGGAAGTGAAGCTCTGAGGTGTTCCTGAACTTCCTCTGGTCTTTATTTCATCTCTTCTCCCGGAGCTTTTCTCTCGTTTCCAGTTGAACAGATGAGCTGTATCGACGTCGGCTGTTTTTCTCTCTGTGTGTTCCAGTTATTAATCCATAAAGCAGCAGCTCTCCTCCCCGCTAATGATTTCTCGGTGTATTTTTCTGCAGATGAAGTGCTCCCAGATTGGAAATGATTTCCGTTTTTTCTAAATCTCATTAATATGATTCTTCCCCCCTCTCCATCCCTTTCTTCTCTGCTTTTCTGATGTTCAATCAGATACATCCTCCTCTCTTGTTCCCCTCCAGCCTCCTGCTGTTATTTTCATTCCTTCTGCTGCAGATCTTCGGTTTAATGCAAACAGCGGAGCGTCGGGATGCACGAACACACCCAGAATAACAAGTGCAGGAGTGGAACACGGCGGTACAATGAGGTGTTGGCGCCGCAGCTCCGCTCTAACCGGCTGATTTGGTGCCGAGGCACGCGCCGGAGTGGAAAACAAACGCCTCCAGCAGCAGCAGAGCGAGAGGTTATGTTCGACACGCCGCTAAAAATTTAAAGACACTCGCGTTATGGCGAGAACACGAGCTGTTTGCGAGCCCGAGGAGAGTCTGGCAGCAGGAGGTAAACCCCACCCGTCTGGCTCGACCCGCAGCGCAAAACAAACACCAATAATCTGCTCAGTGGACCAGCAGAAAAACTCCAGCTTTAATCTGGAAACACAGAAACACTCAGATCTCTGTAGGAAAGTCAGGAAGAATCACCTCCTGGTAGCTCCGTGTTTCATGTAATGTGGAATATTTCTCATTTCATTTCTGTTAAATGTCTAATATTTCATTATCGCTGCAAACATTTTGTTATCGCTTAACATTTCACTTTGATTTCATTTTTCTGGTGCAATAATTCAGCTCAGTATAATTGCCAACATTACTTTTTACTGTTCTATTCTAGTCTTACCTTAGTTTACTTATTGTATTTCACTTACATTTTATTGCGTTTCTTCTTTCATCCACTGCATTTGTTATGTCGCTGTTTTTTTTTTCTCTGAGCAAAATCTGCCACAAGAATTTCTTTTGGCCTTAATAAACTTTTATCTCATCAGATGTTTGTTGGACACTGATTTTTTTATGCATTCATTCTGATTTTATCCAAGTTTCATCTCAGCCAGAAGCAGCTAAATGACCAATCAAGTCAAAATTCTTTTTTTCTTCTTTTTAACGACCAAATTTTGACACAAACCGACCACAAAAAAGATGGAAAACATCTGAAATGTGACGCAAGACGAGCACAAAAGATGGAAAAGCGGTAAAATGTGATGAGCAACAGGAACAAAAGACATGACAGCTGAAAAGACCACAAAAGGATGAGACCAGACCAGACCGGACCGGACAGGACAGGACCGGATCAGACCAAACTAGACCAGATCTAATAAGACCAGTCTAGACCAGACCAGACAAAACTAGACCAGATCTAATCAGACCAGACCAGACCAGACAAAACAAGACTCACTCTAATCAGACCGGACCAGACCAGACCAAACCAGACCAGACCAAACCAAACCAGATCTAACTGGACCAAATACCAACCATTGATGAACAAAGAGCTACTGGTCCAGAACCAAGATACAAACCAGACAAATCTCAGAGGAGGAAAATCTAAACTAAGTCAACCAGACCAGACTAGATTAGACCAAACAGGACCAAACCAAGCCAGGTCAGAAGAGACCAACAAAGACCAGACCAGACAAAACCAGACTAGACTACACTAGACCAAACCAGACTAGACCAAACCAAACCAGACTTAACCAGACTAGAACTGAATCATGAAAGAGCAAACCAGCAGGAACCCACAAATCAGACAATAACACACACACACACACACACACACACAAACACACACACACACACACTATGACACGCACACACACACACACACACACACACACACACTCTCAGATGCAACAGATCGGTGATGGGACTGAAGCCATAACCTTCCTCCCTACCCACAATCCCTCTGGGGACTGAACCCACCAGCTGCTGCCGCCGTCACTGAGACACACACACACACACACACACACACACACACACACACACACACACACACACACACTATGACACGCACACACACACACACACACACACACACACACACACACACACACACACACACACACAATAACACACGCACGTGAATGTGTGTATGTGTGCACTCGTGCTACTATGTAAGTGTGGCCCTGGCGTCATTACACACTCACAAAGTGGGGCCCTCATTTCCAACAGTGGCCCTTTTTCCGGACCCCTCTTGGACATGCTTTAGATCATGCTAAAATCATGTCTAAAACCTTCTGGTGAAGTTTTATAATTTTTGCCAAGTGGGGCCCAGCAGGTAGGTATGTGTAAATATGCGCACTCAGCAGCACCTCTGTAGACAGGAGCAGGTATTTCAACGACCAATTCACACACGTCGTTCACACACTCCTCTGCTGTATGAATGGCTTGCCCCCCCCCCAGAGAGGCTCTGAGGCTGTAAAAGGAGACTTTTTACAGCACTACTTACTGAAGGAACCAGTCTCATTAGACATGATTTGATTCTTTTTTGTAAGGAAATTTAAACTTTAATAGATGTCTTAACTAGCTTCAAACTTTAAATTATACTAAAATAAAGGACTATCACAAAAAAAACCTGAAAAAAGACAATTTTTTAAAAAAGTAGTGAAAGAAAACCAGGACAATATTGACCATAAAATTTCCAGGATTGTGATAATTTCTTTAAATTTTGAATTAACCACTAAAATACAGATGTTAGACTTTTATAAAACATCTCAAATTTTTCAGTCCTAAAACACTCTGATCATTTTTCCCAAGAACAGAATTTAAGTTCATTTGACCATATACTTGTGTCCTGAATCAGTATGTTTGAGAATGTGTGTTGATGTATATGATGGAAACTACTACTTTGTAAAATGATAGAAGTCCCCTGTTTGATGGCACAGAATGACACGGGTCCCACTTAGATAGCATGGAGCGATGTTCACACTCCACAATGGACACAGATAAAAAAATAATAAACTAAATTATATATTACATAAAAAATAATTATCAAAACTTAAAAGAATGGAAGAATTTTAACTGCTATCATTCTACTGGTGTGATAAAAATTCTTCTAAGAAGACAAATGCAAATTTGTGCCGTGAATGTGCAAAGCTTGAATCTAGCATCACTCACTGCTGGTTTTAACAAATTTTACAATGTACTTCTGTCCTCTGTCTGTAAATAGAAGCATGTGTTGATGCATGGTGGAGAAAAAAGTTAACCACAGATGCCCCACTTAGATAGCATGGCATGGCATGGCATGGCATGGCATGGACACTACAGAATGGATTAGTATGAAAGAAATTTTTGAAATGTAAAAATTGTAACCTAAGGGTATCACAAATGAATGTTATAGGCATTACTATCAACACATTTGTGATTTACATTTAATATATTAGATTATAATAACTAACAAACACAAAGTTTAACATGACTGAACAGAAAGCTTGAACCTAATTTCCTGCTAATGTGTAACCTTAAGTGTTGTAAAGGTACAGAGCTTACATGTAGCATCACATCATTGCTAGAAACTGCTGCAGTGTTTTTATATTAGTACATGGCATTCGCCACGACTGCGTATAAACGGAAATAATCAAATGGGGATACTGACAGCAAATTAATTAGTTTTTTTACAATACACAATAAGTATTAAAAAACTAAATAATGCATAAAAACCTTTTGAAAATGTCTGTTAGAATTAAATGAAGAAGGAAAAAAAGTCCACTGTTGGATGGTACTGAATGATAAGAGTCCCCTCTTTGATGGCATAGAATGACATAGACTCCCTCTTAGATAGCATGGAGCGATGTTCACACTCCTGCATGTGTGTGTAAGAACAGAAGAGGATGTATGCCTGATCAATGATTCAACTAAGAGATGAGTCATGTTCAATTCAATAATCCTGGACATTACAAGGTCCTAAGATGGTGTTTTTATAACCTTTCTCGATTGTAAATGCAAGTTGGCTGATTGACATTAGTCTGAGGTGTTTTTTGAGGGAAATCAAAAATGTAAACTTCAACATAGTTTGAGATGAGATGGTATATTTGATGGGTTACTTACAGAATCAGTATCTTCAAACATAACTGGATTCAATATTTTTGTCATAATATACTAAGGTTCAATTTCAGAGCATATTCCAACCATTTTCAAACTTTATCTATTTAAATGCTATTTAGAAGCAGATGGAATAAGTATTTTTTAAGGAAAAAGAAAAGCATTACATTTCACTAATGTTTTGTATTCTACCTAACTGCTTGTAATAGCAATAGCTGTCACATATCACCTGCCTACAGTCACAAATATAAAACAGTAAAAAGCACAACTAATGGTTTTTTACATAATAAACTGTCAAGACAGTTTATAACAGAAAAAAACACATAAGCTCACTAAAAGAACCAGTCAAACTTTCTCTCTCACGAAAGTTCTTGTTTTCAATTACCTCCACCAGACTGTATTCACAAAGAGGGGAGACAAAATAGGCAAAGTAACTATCTTCCAACACTGCAATTGGTTGTAAAAGATGTTCTGGTTTTAACTTTTCTGAACATAGGACATGTGCCATTTTAATCTCATTTTCAGAAATATGCTTTGCAACTCTTTTCACTGCAGCCCTCCTGGGAAAATTTCAGCAGCATTGCATCCATTTGCAACCTTTGTTGCTGTGTTAAAAACAAGTTGTCCAATTTTCGTAACGCCAGGCTGAGATTCAAGGTTTTCTAATGAACTCTTCCAGCGGGATTCCTTGAAAATACAGAAAAACAACCATTAGGCATTGTCATCATTTAAAATTTTGTAAAGCATGCAAAAAGAAAAAAAGAAACATACGGTCTTTGATTTACCGCCTTTTCCTGGAGCTCCCTGCATGAGGAGGTAATGGTTTTCTGAAACAAATTACATCAACAAGATGATGTCAGTGATTGAAAGTATGTTTTACTATATCATCCATCCATCCATCCATTATCTATACACCGCTTATTCCTCACTAGGGTCGCGGGGGGGCTGGAGCCTATCCCAGCTGACTCGGGCGAAGGCAGGGGACACCCTGGACAGGTCGCCAGTCTGTCGCAGGGCTACATATATAGACAAACAATCACTCACACATTCACACCTACGGGCAATTTAGAGTAATCAATTAACCTCAGCATATTTTTGGACTGTGGGAGGAAGCCGGAGTACCCGGAGAGAACCCACGCATGCACAGGGAGAACATGCAAACTCCATGCAGAAAGATCCCGGGAAAGCCGGGACGCGAACCAGGGATCTTCTCGCTGCAAGGCGAAAGTGCTAACCACTACGGCCACTGTGCAGCCCTTTACTATATCACTGACAATGTTTTTCAGAATTTTGAAGAATGATTTTTGGTGAGGATTAGAGACATGCTCAATTAAATGATGGAATGGCAAAAATATAGGAATAGAAATACCTGTCTCCATGGGCAGTCAGGGTCTCTGCAGTCATACCATAATTTCTTCTCCTGCACTGATATTTGACTTGAAAATGCACACAGATGTGGCCTTTTCTGCTCATCCAATATCTTTGGGTCACACACACACAAACATTACATTTTCTATTACATCAAATACTGTTACATTTATCTGAGGTTGTACAAATGATATGAGTAAAGGTATTATGAGGAAACAATTCAAAGACATACGTACTATTTTAATGTTGCTGTTTGGCTTGATGTGATCATCATTTATGAATCTTCCAAGTCTTGCTGTGTCTTTACTGCCATCGACACTGTATGATGAAAGATTTTTTCCAGTTTTAAAACATTTAACAAAATACTGCAATTATTTAGTTTAGGCCATCCATTTATTTAATCTTACCAGAAAGATTGTCCCTGAAAACAGTAGAAGTACAGAAATGCTGCATCGTCAGCTCAGTGCCTCTCCTTCAGATCCAGTGATGTGTCTTCCAACATACTCCAGCAGGAATTCTCCTTGCTCAATGTTTTTAGTGGCAACACTCCATAACCTGATTAATAGAAAATAAATAAGAATACATAAATAGTATGATATAAGTTTCGTAAATGCTCATGTGTTGCTGCATACCAGGCACACCCAACAGCTCAGCAGTGACACTGTCAACAATACTTTGAAACCTGTCATTGTAAATATTTAGATTAACTATGAGGCAGAAGAATTACAGTATCTGCATTTTCATAATAGTGCAGCAAAACTTCTCAGGTTTTTCTTGCTGTGAGTTCTATGAGAATATCAATGCTACCTACATATTAGACATAAATATTAAATATGACAACACCCATTTAGTTTAGCATGATGGATAATGGGATTCTGTTTGTTTCTCCAAGTGTTTTAAGTGGAACAGATCCTCCATCTAACTTCAAATAAGAAAGCAAATAAGTAAATTCACATTTTGCATCTGCCTAAACTACTTTAAGGCTGCTTACATGGCAAATTGGGAATGTACATTTTCATAACTAGCACAAATAATTCTAATACACAATTTCCTGCATTAAAACATTAGGTGCCTAAACTGAATATTAATTACAATTTCAACAGACATACAATATTGACAACAGAATTTTATGTGCAGCCATACCTTTCTCCTGATTGATGATTTTTTTTCTGAAACAAGCCTTTATCTTGCCCAGAAGCAATGAAGTGCAAAGCTTCCTTTTCAGGACAAAACTCTTCTGGGTCTCATTTTCCTGTCAAATATGAAATAATTTTTATGTGCAATACACTCCATATGTTGAAAAAGAAGACCATTGAAAACAACATCTATTTAGGTTTATTAATACAATAACTTACATTAAATAAATAATTTGTTTATATTGGTAAGTGGAAAAAAAGTCATTTTAAATTGTTAGCATTTACATAGGAGTTTTAGAAAATTAAAGAACTGCAACATACCTTACATTTTCTTTGCTTGAAGGAAGAAAAAAACTTGAAGGATGGTAGGGCAGTACCTCTTCAATATACTTACCTATACAACTATTATATCTTTATATATTGATAGAAGATGCACAAATAAAAATATTCAGGTAGATGATTCTCCAATGAAGTAAAAACACGTGAAATGCTTTCTGTCTTTTAAACTGTCGCTCCCCAAAACAGAAAAGACAAGTTGAAACTTCTGTGAGGAGACCAGTATTTATATATAACCCTGCACAGTGATCTGAACAGTGACTGGGTCTTTGGAAAAAGATCGTTAGTCACCATGATTTGAATGGTGAATCAGTGCAGCTAGACCAGATGGAGATGCATGAAGGGTTATAGGGTTTCAGTTGATGTGAATTGGATAGGCAAAACAATGAAGGAGAATCCACATTTACCTTGTCTCAGAGTGGACAAGTGGTTGTCTGTTGCATAATAGCTGTTAGCATCATGGCTGATGTCAGCTTGAGGAAAATACCACTGTTTACAGACAGCGATGTGGAGTTGCAGTTACAGCTGCCTATTTCCTCTCATTGACTTCACCCATGGTGTTAATAGCTGCTCGTTTGATAATCCCATATCACAGCAGCTGTTTGATCCACCAGCCCATGAATGGTGAATCAGTGGAGCCAGACCAGACGTAGACACACGAAGAGTTCAACTGATGTGAATTGGGCTAGCAACACAGGGGCTGACCTGAAGGACAATCTACCACACATGTCTGCTCAGTTCGTCCAGCAGATGTAAAAGGGACTGGACAACACACAACAGAGCTGTGACAGAAAAGGAATCTAGCTTTGTAGAGAAGTTGTTGTCCAACAAATATTGATCCACTTTGTTTTTGTAAAGGAATGTCTTGCTCTGCATTTCTGTAGAAAGTAGGAATAAAACTAAAACCAAAAAACACCCACACTTGATTGTGAATTAAAGAATGATGGGACCATTTGTAGGGATTTTTTTGTCATTGCTGTGTCTTGTAAAGAGATTTATCTAGAAGAGATGAGAAGTCTGAATCTGGCTTGTTTAACCTGAGCCTTACAGTAAGTTATCACTCAGCAATGGATTCTGAAGTACGGGTCAAGGTGTGTTTTAGCTGATGATTTTCATGAGGCCTTCCATGCCTTTGGAAGTTAAAAACTCCTGCAGCGACAGAGCAGTTTTTCACTGGTAGTAGGCTGATGTAATTCTCCGCTGCTGTTAAAGGTAACAAATGACAGTTCATGCTATAATGAAAAAGGCAGGCTCAACATATTCAGAAACAGGAAAAATCTACTTTAAAGTGTTTAAAGTACACTCATACTTCTAGCTTTAAAAACAAAACAACACAAAAAAACAACACATGACAAGAGGTTGTACTGACATGAAATTTCTGGCACATTTGTTAGTGAAACTAGAATTATTTATTTATTTGACTTAAATGGTTCAGTTTTCTGTGAATACCTGGATTATCACGATTTGCAAAGTGAATAAAACTTCTGAAACTGATAGAATTTATTCATGCATAACTACAAGGTACATTGATCTGAATGTAAGTCAGCCTGTTGAGCTGTGCTACAGCAAAAACCTGTTTGTCTCTTCTGCCATGGCAGAGTGTCTCCAGTAGCACCTCAACATAGAAATGTAAATTGTGTGTGGGGGTTGGGCATCAACCTTCAGGAACATCAGCTTTACCTCTGTCCACACAAGCATATTAGTATAGAGCTGGAGTTGTAATCAAAAAGGCATTAAAAAACAGGTGACGTTTTGACTTATTCCAAAATGTCTGTTACCATATTATGAACATTAGTATCAAAATCGCACCTCTGACGGAAAGGAAATCCTCACATTCATATTTTTACCACCACCAGGATCCACCAGTACGAAATTGTAAAGAAAAGCATGAGGTTTTGATCTGTGAAGCAAACAATGCAATCTCTTTGTACTACATTAGTTAAATGTAGGGAATTTTCAAGGGTTTTTGCATCTCAAAAATGATTTGTTACCTTTAGCAGACACACATAGCAGCAAATGTCCTTACAAAAGGAAAAAAGCATTAAATACTTGTTGGACAACAACTCATTTGAAATGATTATTTCCTTTCTGTCTTAATTTTGTTTGCAAGGTTTTTTTTCATTGCTTGTAAATCTGCTGGATGAATTGTACACGTGTGTGCAGATTCTCTGTCAACCAGGTCATTGTCATTCCATTCCAAGTTCACTTCAATTGATATTTCACTCTTCATGTGTCGAGGTCTGGTCTGTATGTGCTAATTCACCATTCACGATGAAGAGAAGCAAACATATTATAGGAATGTTCAGGTGCGCACATCTGGGATCAGGGCTCCAAAGTAAGTTTCTGAATAGTAACACCGGTGCAACCAAATATCTCAGTCACATCAGCACAGGATTTGGTCACCACCTCCCAAAACTGTCATTGCTGCCAATAGTAGCGTCACTGTCAGCATTTGTTCTGCACCAGTCATCGTGATTGAATGTAGTTTTCTAGTTTTTTTCTGTTTAACTGACTCCATCATCTTTCCCTAGCTGTCCCTGCATTCTGATCATCACGTGTGTCAGAGTCAAACCTGTCTCTGTTCACATTTATTCATTTATTTTGGGATAATCTGTAGACATCATTTCATCTTTGGAACACAGCAACAGCTAAATGGATTGTTCTACATGTCCATCAGGGAGAGACTGACTGAGCCAAAGAGCAAGAAAAAATTGCAACCTGTGCTTACAATATCTAAACAAGGTAGCTGCCCATGATGGCTGGAGTGTCTCCAAATCAGCCTGATGATCATTAAACACTGCTGACAACGTGAAATTTTAACTCAGACACTCTTGAAAAATAGCTAACATATGCAACCATTTTGGTTTGCATATGTGAGACTTGCCTGGGATTATTATATGTAAAGGCCACATTCACCTTGTCTCAGAGTGGACAAGTGGTTGTCTGTTGCATAATAGCTGTTGCATCATGGCTGATGTCAGCTTGAGGAAAATACCACTGTTTACAGACAGCGATGTGGAGTTGCAGTTACAGCTGCCTGTTTCCTCTCATTGACTTCACCCATGGTGTTAATAGCTGCTCGTTTGATAATCCCATATCACAGCAGCCTGTTTGATCACCAGCCCATGAATGGTGAATCAGTGGAGCCAGACAGACGTAGACACACGAAGAGTTCAATTGATGTGAATTGGGCTAGCAACACAGGGGCTTGACTGAAGGACAATCTACACACATGTCTGCTCAGTTCGTCCAGCAGATGTAAAGGACTGGACAACACACAACAGAGCTGTGACAGAAAAGGAATCTAGCTTTGTAGAGAAGTTGTTGTCCAACAAATATTGATCCACTTGTTTTTGTAAAGGAATGTCTTGCTCTGCATTTCTGTAGAAAGTAGGAATAAAACTAAAACCAAAAAACACCCACACTTGATTTGTGAATTAAAGAATGATGGGACCATTTGTAGGGATTTTTTTTGTCATTGCTGTGTCTTGTAAAGAGATTTATCTAGAAGAGATGAGAAGTCTGAATCTGGCTTGTTTAACCTGAGCCTTACAGTAAGTTATCACTCAGCAATGGATTCTGAAGTACGGGTCCAAGGTGTGTTTTAGCTGATGATTTTCATGAGGCCTTCCATGCCTTTGGAAGTTAAAACTCCTGCAGCGACAGAGCAGTTTTTCACTGGTAGTAGGCTGATGTAATTCTCCGCTGCTGTTAAAGGTAACAAATGCAGTTCATGCTATAATGAAAAAGACAGGCTCAACATATTCAGAAACAGGAAAATCTACTTTAAAGTGTTTAAAGTACACTCATACTTCTAGCTTTAAAAACAAAACAACACAA
>CM009725.1:27745069-27795069 GCA_003047355.2 Amphiprion percula | reverse complement strand
ACCCCCCTACAATTTTCTCAACGGATTTACACGATTCACAAAAACTATGCTTTCGGCAGAAAAAAACTCGGAATTCCGTGGATCCGCGGAAAATTCTCATCCCTGTTAGACATACTGTGAGCCATTTTTGATCATTTTGGACACTTTTTTTTTTTAGTAATTTTGCACAAATTTCAAGGCATTTTTGGACAAATTTTGACATTTTTGGACAAATTTAGGTCATTTTGGGAACTTTCAAGTAAATTTGGACATATTTGACTCATTTTGGAGAAATTTTGATTGATTTAAGTCAGGTTTTAAGTAATCTTAGACATGCTGTGAGCCATTTTTGATCATTTGAGTCATTTTAGACGCCTTTTGTACGTTTTCATACAAAAATCTACTAAATTGTACACTGAGGGAATAAATTATTTGGAATATGAATTAAAAAAACATGCAGAATTAAAATATGTGCTGTGCAGGAGTTTAAAATATGCAACATATAAACACATATGATCTAAAGTACTCCATGAAGTGTTCTGTGAATGAAATCTCGAATAAATAATGTAAAGACAAACAGTGAAACATACTGGATGTGATGTTCTGTTTGTACAAGCGACATATGGGTCATTTATGGGATGGCGGTCTCCATGGAAACGCACCCCAGACGGCAGAAGGATAACAACAGTCTGGAGGTTTCCTGATGTATTTATTGTGTTTTTCATTCTCTAAATACGTTGGTTTTTGTGTGTTTCTTTTATTTTCTGCAACCAAAACTGCTGCTGGTTGGAGATCTATAGAAAGAACATGAAATATAAAGACTCCTGAAGCACAAAGAGGCGACCCGGTGGACAGAAAAGCTCCAATATTAAAGAAGAAACAACAAAACGAAGCATCTGGGAGAGAAGAAGAAGAAGAAGAAGAAGGAGAAGGAGGAGAAAATTCCCCGTCGTCTCTGTGACAGTAAAACCATTAATCCACATGCTCACAACCTTATAATGAAATTATTGGATGGAATCCGCTTTCACTGTTCGCCTCTGTGTGTGTTACTGTATGTGTTATAGTGTGTGTGTGTGTGTTATAGTGTGTGTTATAGTGTGTGTGTTATAGTGTGTGTCATAGTGTGGTGTGTGTTATAGTGTGTATCATAGTGTGTGTGTGTTATAGTGTGTGTCATAGTGTCTGTGTGTTATAGTGTGTGTCATAGTGTGTGTGTTATAGTGTGTGTTATAGTGTGTGTGTGTTATAGTGTGTATCATAGTGTGTGTGTGTTATAGTGTGTGTTATAGTGTCTGTGTGTTATAGTGTGTGTGTGTGTGTGTGTGTGTTATAGTGTGTGTGTGTGTGTGTGTTATAGTGTCTGTGTGTTATAGTGTGTGTTATAGTGTGTGTGTGTTATATTGTGTATCATAGTGTGTGTGTTATAGTGTGTGTTATAGTGTCTGTGTGTTATAGTGTGTGTGTGTGTGTGTGTGTGTTATAGTGTGTGTGTGTGTGTGTGTTATAGTGTCTGTGTATTATAGTGTGTGTTATAGTGTGTGTGTTATAGTGTGTGTGTGTGTGTGTGTGTGTTATAGTGTGTGTGTGTGTGTGTGTTATAGTGTGTGTGTGTGTGTGTTATAGTGGTCTGTGTGTTATAGTGTGTGGTTTATAGTGTTGTGTGTGTTATAGTGTGTATCATAGTGTGTGTGTTATAGTGTGTGTTATAGTGTCTGTGTGTTATAGTGTGTGTGTGTGTGTGTGTGTGTGTTATAGTGTGTGTGTGTGTGTGTGTTATAGTGTCTGTGTGTTATAGTGTGTGTTATAGTGTGTGTGTTTATAGTGTGTGTGTGTGTGTGTGTTATAGTGTGTGTGTGTGTGTGTGTTATAGTGTGTGTGTTATAGTGTGTGTCATAGTGTTGTGTGTTATAGTGTGTATCATAGTGGTGTGTGTTATAGTGTGTGTTATAGTGTCTGTGTGTTATAGTGTGTGTGTGTGTGTGTGTGTTATAGTGTGTGTGTGTGTGTGTGTGTTATAGTGTGTGTGTGTTATAGTGTGTGTTATAGTGTGTGTGTGTTATAGTGTGTGTTATAGTGTGTGTGTTATAGTGTGTGTGTGTTTATAGTGTGTGTTATAGTGTGGGTTATAGTGTGTGTTATAGTGTGTGTGTTATAGTGTGTGTGTGTGTTATAGTGTGTGTTATAGTGTGTGTTATAGTGTGTGTGTTATAGTGTGGTGTGTGTTATAGTGTGTGTTATAGTGTGTGTGTGTTATAGTGTGTGTGTGTGTGTTATAGTGTGTGTGTGTGTGTGTGTGTTATAGTGTCTGTGTGTTATAGTGTGTGTTATAGTGTGTGTGTGTTATAGTGTGTGTGTGTGTGTGTTATAGTGTTGTTGTTAGTGTGTGTTATAGTTGTGTGTTATAGTGTGTGTGTGTGTTATAGTGTGTGTGTGTGTGTTTATAGTGATGTGTGTGTGTGTTATAGTGTGTGTGTGTGGTGGTTATAGTGTGTGTGTGTGTGTTATAGTGTGTGTGTGTTATAGTGTGTGTGTTTAGTGTTGTTATGTGTGTGTGTGTTATAGTGTGTGTGTGTGTTATAGTGTGTGTGTGTTATAGTGTGGTGTGTGTGTTATAGTGTTGTTATAGTGTGTGGTGTGTGTGTGTGTGTGTGTGTTATAGTGTGTGTGTGTTATAGTGTGTGTGTGTGTGTGTGTGTTATAGTGTGTGTGTGTGTGTGTGTTATAGTGTGTGTGTGTGTGTGTGTTATAGTGTGTGTGTGTGTGTGTGTTATAGTGTGTGTGTGTGTGTGTGTGTGTGTGTTATAGTGTGTGTGTGTGTGTGTTATAGTGTGTGTGTGTGTGTGTGTGTTATGTGTGTGTGTGTGTTATAGTGTGTGTGTGTGTGTTATAGTGTGGTGTGTGTGTGTGTTATAGTGTGTGTGTGTGTGTTATAGTGTGGTGTGTGTGTGTTATAGTGTGTGTGTGTGTGTTATAGTGTGTGTGTGTGTTATAGTGTGTGTGTTATAGTGTGTGTGTGTGTGTTATAGTGTGTGTGTGTGTGTTATAGTGTGTGTGTGTGTGTTATAGTGTGTGTGTGTGTGTTATAGTGTGTGTGTGTGTTATAGTGTGTGTGTGTTATAGTGTGTGTGTGTGGTTATAGTGTGTGGTGTGTGTGTGTTATAGTGTGTGTGTGTGTGTGTTATAGTGTGTGTGTGTGTGTTATAGTGTGTGTGTGTGTTATAGTGTGTGTGTGTTATAGTGTGTGTCATAGTGTGTGTGTGTTATAGTGTGTATCATAGTGTGTGTGTGTTATAGTGTGTGTTATAGTGTCTGTGTGTTATAGTGTGTGTCATAGTGTGTGTGTGTTATAGTGTGTATCATAGTGTGTGTGTTATAGTGTGTGTGTGTGTGTTATAGTGTGTGTGTGTTATAGTGTCTGTGTGTTATAGTGTGTGTTATAGTGTGTGTGTTATAGTGTGTGTGTGTGTGTTATAGTGTGTGTGTGTTATAGTGTCTTTGTGTGTGTTATAGTGTCTGTGTGTTATAGTGTGTCTGTGTGTGTGTGTGTTATAGTGTGTGTGTGTGTGTGTGTGTGTTATAGTGTGTGTGTGTTATAGTGTGTGTTATAGTGTGTGTGTGTTATAGTGTGTGTTATAGTGTGTGTGTTATAGTGTGTGTGTGTGTTATAGTGTGTGTTATAGTGTGTGTTATAGTGTGTGTTATAGTGTGTGTGTTATAAGTGTGTGTGTGTGTGTTATAGTGTGTGTTATAGTGTGTGTTATAGTGTGTGTGTTATAGTGTGTGTGTGTGTTATAGTGTGTGTTATAGTGTGTGTGTGTTATAGTGTGTGTGTGTGGTTATAGTGTGTGTGTGTGTGTTATAGTGTCTGTGTGTTATAAGTGTGTGTTATAGTGTGTGTGTGTTATAGTGTGTGTGTTGTGTTATAGTGTGTGTGTGTGTGTTATAGTGTGTGTGTGTGTGTTATAGTGTGTGTGTGTGAGTGTGTTATAGTGTGTGTGTGTGTGTTTAGTGTGTGTGGTGTTATAGTGTGTGTGTGTTAGTGTGTTATAGTGTGGTGTGTGTTATAGTGTGTGTGTGTTTTATAGTGTGTGTGTGTTATAGTGTGTGTGTGTGTTATAGTGTGTGTGTTTAGTGTGTGTGTGTTATAGTGTGTGTGTGTGTGTGTGTTATAGTGTGTGGTGTGTGTGTGTTATAGTGTGTGTGTGTTGTGTGGTGTTATAGTGTGTGTGTGTGTGTGTGTGTGTGGTTATAGTGTGTGTGTGTGTGTGTTATAGTGTGTGTGTGTGTGTGTGTGTTATAGTGTGTGTGTGTGTTATAGTGTGTGTGTGTGTTTATAGTGTGTGTGTGTGTGTGTTATAGTGTGTGTGTGTGTTATATGTGTGTGTGTGTTATAGTGTGTGTGTGTGTTATAGTGTGTGTGTGTGTGTTATAGTGTGTGTGTGTGTGTGTTATAGTGTGTGTTGTGTGTTGTTATAGTGTGTGTGGTGTGTTATAGTGTGTGTGTGTGTGTGTGTGTTATAGTGTGTGTGTGTGTGTGTGGTTATAGTGTTGTGTGTGTGTGTGTGTGTGTGTTATAGTGTGTGTGTGTGTTATAGTGTGTTGTGTGTGTTATAGTGTGTGTGTGTGTGTGTGTGTGTGTGTGTGTTATAGTGTGTGTGTGTGTGTGTTATAGTGTGTGTGTGTGTTATAGTGTGTTGTGTGTCGTGTGTGTTATAGTGTGTGTGTGTGTTATAGTGTGTGTGTTATAGTGGTGTGTGTGTGTTATAGTGTGTGTGTATGTGTTATAGTGTGTGTGTGTGTGTGTTATAGTGTGTGTGTGTGTCATAGTGTGTGTGTGTGCTGTGTGTGTGTTATAGTGTGTGTGCGTTTGGTATTTATATCTCGATGGGGTCCAACAACCTGACAAATCACTCACGCCGTGGGGTTCCAATTTTTCCCGTGGGGCCCAAAACCCGGGCCCCACAGGCACAAGCATTGCAATCAATAGAAAATGGCCTCCTGACATGCCCTGGTGCGATTTTCTTGAAAAAAAAAAATGGACCCCATGGAGTCTGACTTCACACAAAGTGTGTGTCGGACAGCGTCCCCAGTGGTCATTGGTGGGTACTGCAGTGTGTAAATTTGCATCCGTGGGGTCCATTAACGGAGAGTGTGTGTAAGTGTGTGTGACAAAAAAATTCATATTTCATACAGATTTATGCATTTTTCAAGTGATTAAACTCGAATGTTATTGAATTACTTTGCCTAAAATCAATTCAGGAATCAATTTAATCACTATAGCATCCTGTCAAAGCAGTCAATTCGTTTTATTTGCAGTATGTATATGTAAATATAAATACATATTTTCATATAAATATTGTCATAGTGATTTTAGGATCTTCTCACTATCCAATGTTAGGATGGTTGTTGTGCTATTCCACTGCAATGTGTTCGGTCAGAAACACGAGGAGATGCCACTGTAGTTTGACGTCTTTATTGAGCACTGCCTCACATATAACACATTCTGTGCATATTCTGTGCAGCTCTGTATCTCCCACAGCTTCAGTCTCCTCTCCACTACAGTCAGATACACTGCCAATAGCCGTAACATCTATTGGCTTTTGGCTGAGGTGACATGAGGGGTGAGCATGTCACTCACATGGGAGAGAGGATGCAACCTGGCTCACAAGAACGCTGCAATGAATCCTTTTTACAAATAAAATGAATGTATTAGTTAAAGGCAAACTGTGAATGTCATACCTCAAGAAAGTCCTGAGGGAATTTCTTCACATTTATGCCACACCTCAAGAATTTAAACATCCACTTAGACTTGGACATTAACTGATTCGATTTTGAAGGTCAAAGGTCAATGATGTCAAAACATGTTTTTGTCTATGACTCAAGAATTCACATTAATTATGACAAAGCGTCAAACAAAACCAACTGAGATAAAATTATTAAGTGATGACATGTATCCAAGGTATAACACTGAAGGTCAGAGGTCAGGCTCATTCCTAATAGTCAGATATTTCAAGAAAGGCTTGAGAGAATTCTTTCAAATTTGGCATAAATGTTGACATAGACTCAAGGATGAACTGAGTAGATTTTGATGGTCAAAGGTCAAGGTCACTGTGACCTAACAAAACATGTTTTGGCTTTGTTTTATGAGATCACGTCAAATTAATTTGTTATGATGACAAAACACACACAATGTCTGAAAGATTAAAGGTCAACAACTGACACTGTCTCACAAAAATGCTATTTATGTCAGTTTATAGGGCCAACATCTCTCATGTTCCTATATCAGTTGACATGAGTGATGTCTTGTCTTATTTCTAAGCCTGTTCTCTTGGTTGTCCATCCTGGCTAATGCTGATCTTCAGCTGATAGTGCCTGCTAACATGCTCCTGACACACCTGCAGCTCATCCTCACTAACTGCCACTCCCACACATGCAGTTTAAAGACCAATCTCTCCCTCCGCTCTCCACCAGTTTATTGTAAATCCACTCATGCTATCTGTTCAGTTTCTTTTCCTCATGTGTTTCTTTCTGCTTGCAGCCCTGCTATTACCTCCAGTTCTGTAAATCCTCACTCAGACTGCTTCCCCATCACACCCCAGTGTTAGGATGACCGTTTTACAGTTGGATAAAACAGGAGGCTTGAGGCGAGATAAGATGCAGGTCAACCTGGCATTTGTTCACTAACATTCACATTAAAAGAACACAAACAGCAAAGGTGGTTAACTGGTATGTTGTGTCACTCCTTTCCTCTCTCCTCGCTCTCACTCAACTGCCAGTCTTTTATAGGCATCCCCCTAATCAGCCCCTCAGGCCTACCAACATAAGGGTTAACCAAAATAATCAAACACAAGAATTTCCCAAAAACGCAATGTCTTTAATTTTAACTATAATAACAAACATTAAAACTGGATATCCATTTCCGAAAAACGACTACCAACATCCTCATCAAGCAATATATTTATTTTATCACCCGAAGAGATTTCTTCTCACCCTCTCCTCACCTACACTTGGTTCCTCCCGGAACCTTTAAAAAGATGTTCCAGCCCATGGGGACTCTTTGGCTGGAACACCTGCAGTGACAAAAGACAGGTGAGTCATGTCACACTTTTCAATTTATGCATTATCAAAACAATGCCCCACACCCACTTCTACAGGCATTCAGTTATAAATGAAGTCCAATCAATTAATCCTTGTACTCAAACTGTTGCTTTCTGCCTTGTAGGCCTCAGCAGGGTTTTCACCCAATGTTGCAAGGAGAAGCCACCAAACAGTACATGGCTGCACATGGCAGCACATGCCAGCTCAAACCCACACTCATTAAATCCATAAGAAACAGTCATTGTTTTGTGTCTTATTGTATCTTGAATGTGAATTCCATATAGGTAATGAAGCTACCTTCATTAGACCCAGTTTTCCTCCCTGGATTTTGCCCACTGCCCCATCTCCTACTAAGCTCCGCTTTCCCTCAGTTATAGTTTTTGTTTTTTGTAATTAACTCTAAACCTGCATCTGTCTCTGTGTCTCCTTTGGGAATACATAATATCAATATCTACAAACTGAATTAGCAGTAAACAGAAAATCTGACCTCTGTGCCCTTGTCCTCCCTGACTGGATATTCAGTATTTGTACAATGTCACTGCTTGTCTGTCAACAATAGTCACCTACAGTGTATATCAAAGTACGTCAAAGGAAAAGGTGAATCACTCAAAAAACTAAGATGGGAGATTTAAAAAAGCAATTGGATTTATCCTGGCCTTTTCCTTTACTTATTTTTAAACTTTTACACTGATTCATTAACTGTACCACTTTAACAGGGCTCTGCTTGAGTCACACATAACCGTCTGAACCACAGCAATGATTCTGTTGCCTTTTGACCAATTTCTTAGTCTGATGTGATGTTGGAGGCCATAGTTATGCCCTGTTTCCCACATATTTCCTATATGTTTGCAGACTGACTTAGACTCAGTCCCATCCTTCATTTCTATCACAGCTGATCATCATCTGATTAACCATGCCAGGATATCAGTAACTAACAGGAATTCAGTGTGCTGTTTCAGCAGTGGAGGGACTTGAGGGCATCACATTTCTAACCATTAGCATGAGGGTCTTCTGGCTCACTTCAAGTCAGCTACCAACCTCAATTGCATGTAGCATTTACCTGTCTTTTCCTGTGCAGTAAGCGTTATACAAGGACCCCTGAAGCATGAACATTTTTTGAGTTGTTTCTGAATTTTGCTACCAACCTAGCATAGCCTTCATCTGCCAGCTGTGGTTGCAATGGTAACTTTGCTAATGTTTACCGAAATCTGGTGTGAAGTCTTTGGTTCCTATAAAATATTGTCTAATTATGGAACATAGTGGTGGGACCTCTGCATCTTACTCACTCCATTAGATTGGGATGCTGAGCCAAACTGAAGAAATCTATTTGAAATGGCAAGATGTGCTACTTTAGCTTGAGCAGAAGAAAACTCCACAAGGACAGGGCCTAGCTGTTCAAACAGGAGTGTGGGTCATAATGTTATGGGTATGAGCATGTCAGACAATTAGGACAACCAGGAAGAAGAGCATTTCAGATTTTGAATACAATGCTCTGGTAAAAATTAACCTTGATTACAGCTAGAGTACATGACCAACTACAGACCTCTCAAAAAGGCTCCTTAAACACAGATGTGAGTTTGTTATGGAAGTTGAAATTTATATGCTCACACACATATGCACTGCTTGAATTTTATTTACCAGCTATATACGTAGTATATTTAATGCCAAAGTCATACATCGTAACAGTAAACTATGAATCAATTTCAATGCTAGCTTGTACCTTGTATGTATCATCTAGCTATTCATACATGTATCCAACTGTATGTTATATGTTCCTTGTTCCCCTCCCCCCTTCTCCCCTTTCCTCTCCCTCTCTACCTCTACCCCTCTACCTCTCTACCTCTCTACATCTACCTCTCTACATCTACCTCTCCCTCTCTCCCTCTACCCCTCTACCTCGCTTCCTCTACCTCTTCTGTCCCTCAACCCGTCCGGCCAGCAGCAGTTGGGTCCCCCCACATAAAGAGCCGGGTTCTGCTCAAGGTTTTTTTCCCTGTTAAAAGGGAGTTTTTTCTTGCCACTGCCCCATTAGGACTGCTCTGGGGGTTCAGGCATATGGTTTCTGTAAAGCGTCTTGATACAATTTGACCTGTAATTTGCGCTATATGAATAAAACTGAATTGAAGTGAATTGAAATGGTTACGCTAATGGAGAATGACACTTTCATATCAAACACTTACTAAAAACAAGTACGCAGTCAACTAGTCTATTAAAATACAAATGGACACACAAGCTGGGCATATTGATGAAGGTTATAGAAGTAAGAAATCTTTTCTCCAACCACAAATATGAAAATGGCAAATAGCAGAACATGTCCTTTACCAAAGAGACAATAAGCAACCTACTGGTGTACTCCATTTGATTGCGAGATTTAAATGAAGCAACCAGAAAATTAGTTTGCACAATAGTTAGCAGGTCTTCAATCAAAAGATAAACAGAACAATCATTCTGGGAATGGCAGTGTATTGTTGTTAATTTGGGGGATTATGAACAAAGTGATGGTGTGGTGAAGAAGAACCACAAGAGGTTTATATTTTCAATAGGCCAGCTTTAACAATTTACACTGTAAGTCAAGATGAATATCATGTAAACAAGGAGAGTCCTGACATGCCACTGGCAGAAGGGCATTCAGACATGGTAAAAAGATTGACTGGTTAATAAATTTCATCCACACCAAGTCATACATCATGCATTTACTGACATGAAAAGCCACATTAACTTTGAAGTTATGGCTATGGTTTTTACCTTTGACTGTCTTGCACAACTGGAGAAGTATAGCTTCTGTGCTGAAGTATATCTCCACTCATATTTTCAGAAAATGTTTGCATTAATTCTTCCTCTTGCAATGTTTTAAACAATGAGGTGCTTTGTGTACTGCCTTTTTGGCCAGTTGTTCGTTTTTCCACTCCATGTATGGCCATTTAATAAGTCCTGTTTGACGCGTTGAAAATACTGGTCACGTTCTGTGTGAATCTGCTTAATGCATCTCTTCATCTAACAGCTCATCCCCACTGCACTATGATCTCCTGCAATATTTAACTTGATCTGCAGATTAAACAACAAAAAATGGCCAAAAACTACATAACTAGACCCATTTTAACGTAAGTAAAGCACCAGTAATGAAGCTCTGCTAAGTTAGTGTCATAAACATCACATTTCCTGTTGCTTTCTTCATAACTGAAGTATCCCACTTGTTCCCTGATGGATCACTTTTATTGTGAAGGAATACCAACAGGAAATGTTAAGTTTTCCTTAACAGCAACTTAACACAGCTTTGCCATGTCATTACTGAAGTGGAGGATGATATAGTCCCATGGGGACCACTAGACAGTAAAGGTGTGTACCAGCACCGAGTCAGAGGTAAGGAGAAACACACACCTATAGCGGGCCCCACGCCGACCATGCCCATCCCCATAGTCGGCATGGGGCCCGCTATAGTGTGTGTTTCTCCCCTTACCTCTGACTCGGTGCCGCAAAAGTCAGGAAGTGTGTACCAGCATCCACTCAGACATCAACTCCGCTCTGCTGTCTCTCCCTCTGTCCTTTCCGCTGTCTCACCTCTCTGCTGTCTCTCCTCTCCGCTGTCCCTGTTGTCTCTTCTCTCTGCTGTCTCTCCTCTTCTCTGTCTCTCCTCTCATCTGTCTCTCTTCTCTGTCTCTCCTCTCTGCTGTCTCTCCTCTTCTCCTCTGTCTCTCCTCTCTACGTCTCTCCTCTTCTCCTCTCTCTCCTCTTTCCTCATCCTCTGTCTCTCCTCTCTGCTGTCTCCTCCTGTCTCTCCTCTCTGCTGTGTCTCCTTTTCTGTCTCTCCTCTCTGTTGTCTCTCCTCTCATCTGTCTCTCTTCTTTGTCTCTACTTTCTGCTGTCTCTCCTCTCTACTGTCTCTCCTCTGCTGTCTCTGCTGTCTCTCCTCTCTACTCTCTCTGCTGTCTGTTCTCTCTGCTGTCTGTCCTCTCCGCTGTCTCACCTCTCCGCTGTATGTCCTCTCTCCTCTCTGCTGTCTGTCCTCTCTGCTGTCTCTGCTGTCTGTCCTCTTTGCTGTCTCTGCTGTCTCTCCTCTCTGCTGTCTCCCCCCTCTCTCTCTTCTGTCTCTCCTCTCCTCTGTTTCTCTTCTCTGTCTCTCCTCTCCTGTCTCTCTTCTCTGTCTCTCCTCCCTGCTGTTTCTGCTGTCTGTCCTCTCCACTGTCTCACCTCCCCACTGTCTGTCCTCTCTCCTCTCTGCTGTCTGTCCTCTCTCCTCTCTGCTGTCTCTCCTTTCTGCTGTCTGTCCTCTCTCCTCTCTGCTGTCTCTCCTCTCTGCTGCCTCTTCTCTCTGCTGTCTGTCCTCTCCGCTGTCTCTCCTCTCCGCTGTCTGTCCTCTCTGCTGTCTCTCCTCTCTCTCCTTTCTGTTCTTTCCTCTCCTCTGTCTCTCTTCTCTGTCTCTCCTCTCTGCTGTCTCTCCTCTCTACTCTCTCTGCTGTCTGTTCTCTCTGCTATCTGTCCTCTCCGCTGTCTCACCTCTCTGCTGTCTGTCCTCTCTCCTCTCTGCTGTCTCTCCTCTCTGCTGTCTCTTCTGTCTGCTGTCTGTCCTTTCCGCTGTCTCTCCTCTCTGCTGTCTCTCCTCTTCTCCTCTGTCTCTCTGCTGTCTCCTCCTCTGTCTCTCCTCTGCTGTCTCTTCTCCTCTGTCTTTACTCTCTGCTGTCTCTCCTCTCTGCTGTCTCTCCTCTCTCTTTTCTCTGTCTCTCTTCTCCTCTGTTTCTCTTCTGTCTCTCCTCTCCTGTCTCTCTTCTCTGTCTCTCCTCCCTGCTGTTTCTGCTGTCTTTCCTCTCCACTGTCTCACCTCTCCACTGTCTGTCCTCTCTCCTCTCTACAGTTCTGTGTAGCTCTGTATGCACTGATTGTGCATGTTTGGTTGACATGTTGAGGACTGAAGAGATGTTGTTACAGTACTGTAAAGCTCTGTATGGACATATATAGTACTTAAACCATCTAGTGTTGTTAAAGTACCTTTCAGTTCAGCTGTTGTTGTGAAATGGCTGACTTATCACCACGGTTACTTATGAGTAACATGGGGGACAAAATAAAATAATCGCAGATTGATTTCAGAAGCCTGTCTTTTGTCCAGTAACACTTCCTTACAGAGAAGAATGATCCTTCTAATGGTCACATGAGATGCTGTTCTCTCTGGTTCCATCAGTGGAGACCTGAAGAACTGCTTCTCTCTGCTTCTGTGAGGCTAACAGACGTAACATGACTGAGTGGTGGTGGTGGAGTTACTAGTCCCCACGGGGGGCTACAAATCTGACTGAGGTGACTGGACCCCAGAGGGGACAAAATTTCAGGTCTAAAATTTTTGTGAGAGTGTTTGAAGTTTCAAGTGATTTTCAACCTCACAGGAATTTTTAAAAAATTTAGGAGTTAAAATGGTGTCTCTAGACCATTCAGAAAGGGTGGATCCCATGAGGAGGGTCCTGGTCAGGGGGTCTCACGGGGAAAGAAATACAAGTATGTGTGTGTGTGTTATAGTGTGTGTGTGTGTGTTATAGTGTGTGTGTGGTGTTTAGTGTGTGTGTGTGTGTGTTATAGTGTGTGTGTGTTGTGTGTTTATAGTGTGTGTGGTTGTGTTGTGTGCTGTGGTGTGTGTGTGTGTGTTATAGTGGGTGTGTGTGTGTGTGTTATAGTGTGTGTGTTGTGTTATAAGTGTGTTGTGTGTTATAGTGTGTGTGTGTGTGTGTGTGTGTTATATGTGTGTGTGTGTGTGTGTTAGTGTGTGTGTGTGTTATAGTGTGTGTGTGTGTGTTATAGTGTGTGTGTGTGTGTTATAGTGTGTGTGTGTGTGTGTGTGTGTGTGTGGTGTGTGTGTTTATAGTGTGTGTGTGTGGTGTGTTATAGTGTGTGTGTGTGTTATGTGTGTGTGTGTGTGTTATAGTGTGTGTGTGTGTGTGTTATAGTGTGTGTGTGTGTTATAGTGTGTGTGTGTGTTATAGTGGTGTGTGTGTGTGTGTGTTATAGTGTGTGTGTGTGTGTGTGTTATAGTGTGTGTGTGTGTGTGTGTGTTATAGTGTGTGTGTGTGTTATAGTGTGTGTGTGTGTGTGTTATAGTGTGTGTGTGTGTGTTATAGTGTGTGTGTGTGTGTGTTATAGTGTGTGTGTGTGTGTTATAGTGTGTGTGTGTGTTATAGTGTGTGTGTGTGTGTGTGTTATAGTGTGTGTGTGTGTTATAGTGTGTGTGTTATAGTGTGTGTGTGTGTTATAGTGTGTGTGTGTGTGTTATAGTGTGTGTGTGTGTGTGTGTGTTATAGTGTGTGTGTGTGTCATAGTGTGTGTGTGTGTGTGTGTGTGTTATAGTGTGTGTGTGTGTGTTATAGTGTGTGTGTGTGTGTGTTATAGTGTGTGTGTGTGTGTTATAGTGTGTGTGTGTGTGTTATAGTGTGTGTGTGTGTGTGTTATAGTGTGTGTGTGTGTGTGTGTGTGTGTGTGTGTTTAGTGTGTGTGTGTGTGTGTTATAGTGTGTGTGTGTTGTTATAGTGTGTGTGTGTGTTATAGTGTGTGTGTGTGTGTGTGTGTTATAGTGTGTGTTTGTGTGTGTGTGTTTTATAGTGTGTTGTGTGTGTGTTTAGTGTGTGTGTGTGTCATAGTGTGTGTGTGTGTGTTATAGTGTGTGTGTTGGTGTTATAGTGTGTGTGTTGTGTTTAATAGTGTGTGTGTGTGTGTTATAGTGTGTGTGGTGTGTGTTTATAGTGTGTGTGTGTGTGTGTGTGTGTGGTGTTGTGTGTTATAGTTGTGTGGTGTGTGTGTGTTATAGTGTGTGTGTGTGTTATAGTGTGTGTCGTGTGTCGTGTTATAGTGTGTGTGTGTGTGTTATAGTGTGTGTGTGTGTGTGTGCAGCAGATTAATTTGGCGGGGGGTTTGGATTCCACTCTGAGTCTGGAGAGGGAGACTCGCTCTTACATCTCAACCTCCCTGTTCAGCTCAGTATCACTAACACACAGAAAATACACAGAAACTACACAGTAACACACACATCAATAACTATGCGATTAGCCTCCATGCAGCAGCAGCAGCAGCAGCAGCGGTGAACAAAGCGGCTTCAGGAGATCTAATCTGTTGTTGGAGATGTTCAGAATCTCTTCATCTCTCAGGACAAACATCACAAACACTCAGTCTGTTTCTGGTCCTGGAACTGGCTCTGGTTCTGGTTCTGGTTTTGGTTCTGGTTCTGACCTCCACTTGCAGGAGTTTAACTAACAGAGTGTTTCTGTCGGCTAAATTACACATGTTCACGAAATGACATTTTAATGACATTTTATTTTTTTAATACGTTGAATTTAATCTTTGTGTTTTATTTGCTTTCCATCAGTGTAACCCTTAGATCTCAGGTTTTAATGACTGTGACTTAGTGTCTGAACTACGAATAATAAAGTGATTAAAAGTGAAATAAACCTAAAACTTATTCAGAGATTTCAAAATACAGAAATTGCACAACTGCAATTATATATATATATATATATATATATATATATATATATATATATATATATATATATATATATGTATATATGTATGTATTTATTATATATATATATATATATATATATATATATATATATATATATATATATATATATATATATATATATATATATATATATATATATATATATGGCATGCCGTTTAGGAAATTATATATATATATATATAAAATCTAGAATTCTGAATATATGGAATGAAAGTTTGAATATATTGAATGAAAGTCGGAATATATTGAATGAAAGTGTTCAGACTTTCATTCCATATATTCAGATTCTCATTCAATATATTCAGAGTTTCATTCAATATATTCAGAGTTTCATTCCATATATTCAGATTCTCATTCAATATATTCAGAGTTTCATTCAATATATTCAGAGTTTCATTCCATATATTCAGAGTTTCATTCAATATATTCCGAGTTTTTACCTACCGAGCCCCGGAAGGGACATGTCGGTATGGCGAAACGACAATGGAGGACACCCACCCGTACGAGAGTTTTATTGAGTTTTATTTTGTAATCAGCCTAAAATACAAAGACATTCAAGCAGTGCGATGCATGAGGAGTCTGCCATGCAGACCAGCGATCCTGATCCTGGTAAGTTTTATTTCTCCAACCCCCTGCTGTTAGCCCGCTATGAATACACAGCTACAGTAGTCCCACATTAATATTATGAAGGCTACACCAGCTAACATGGTAGGACACAGCATCAGTGATCAGAGGTTGGTGTTGAACTGTTGTTTGCTAACCAGTTAGCCGCCGCTAAGCTAACAATTATGAAACAATTCCTTATAAAACCTGAGAAAAGGAGCAGCAGTATTTCCTAACAAGACCTGTATTCAAAACCTCCCACGTTGTTACACAACGACCCATTAATCATATTACTGAACTATGTGGTTGTCATTGAAATTTCTCTTGAAGAATCAATGAACTGTTTGCTAACATTATCATTAATGTAAGTCTAAAACTAATTCAACTGATCAATTTAACACAATGAAGTAAAGAGTACTGGTAATGTGCAGCTATTTTTATCATTTCAAGGTAAAATGCTGATTGTTCTTGAGGTTTCAGCTTTGCAGATGTGGAAATTCAAAGCATTGATTTCCTTTACTCAGATTTTTTTGGGTGGTTTTCAGTTGTGCCTCAAAGCAAGGCATTTAGCACTGTTGGAAATTATTACAGGTATTTTTGTAACACTTTCTAACATCGTATGGACAAAGCAATAATTAATCAGTTAATGGAGAAAATGGTTTTAAATTACAGATGCTATCATCAACATTTCTTATTCATGTATTTAGTTGTCGGCCTTGGATGATGAGGTCCAGCTACCAGGATCACTACTCTGCAGCTCACTGATCCCATCCTGCAGCTCATCCATGCTGTCCTCCTCTCAACAGACCAGATCAAGTAAGATCTGTTTAGACTGTGTGGACAACAACATGATCAATATGTTAACTTTCAGCCCATCCTAAAATCACAAAACAGAACATTTACTTTAACTGTGTTTATGAATATAGAAAGTAATTACTAACAACTAATACCTTTTTGGGTGCTTTTATGCAGGAAAAAGGAAGCGGGATGCTACTGTGGATCTGCTCTTCAGATTAGCTCTGCTGTGATTAACAATCTGCCTTCATCGCAGTCACAGCCAACGGGGAAGGCAAGTAATTGTCAGAGATGTTTTGACTCTTAACACTGAACATGTTAGCGTTAGCTTAGTTACTTAGCTTCGACTATGTTTTCATCCATTACATAACAGTTAAATGCAGTAAGTTGATGATAATATCTATGTTCATCTTTACAGATGGTCTTAAGGTTAATTGCGAGGCAGAGGTCAGCTGTTGCCTGGATATCCATGATCACGCCACTGGTGGGACACAATTGTACTGGATTTCAGCTGAAGGCTGCTGTTCTGTCCAAACTGTCATGAGACATTGACATTTTTATTGTGATATACCCACCACTGTTGTTAGTTTTTGTTTCAATAAATTGTTTGAGATGAGGAAATCACTGTTGCATGCTTCTACTTAACTGCCCTACTTTCATGATTTGGTATCACCATAGCATGAATTTTTTACATTTTCCATAAATTTCACCCAAAAGTTGAATAACTATTTGTGAGCGGTGTATGTATACACGTCATCTAAGCACACTTCAATAATATATCTGCTGCAGTAGTGCAGTTTATCTATCTTGCTTGGTGTGATATGTTCAAAAGCACCACTAATTATCTGTCAAAATGTGTGTAACAGAAGTGTGCACTGAACACTGAATAAAGTCTGTAGATTATAGACAAAACACGCATCTTTCATCACAAATTTCTGTTTATTCCCCCAACGTGCAAGAGTTAAAATACAAAACAGGTGAAGTTAAATAACTAAAACGTAAAAGAATTTACAAAAAAGAAGATTTTTTTTTTTTTTTTAAAAGATCAGAAGTAGTGGATAATGCAGTTTATTTCTGTGACAGTCTCTCCAGCACTGACACCGTACGTCCCATCAGTCCAACCAAGGTGTTTGAATTTTCATCCATCCTCTGGATGTTCTGGAGCATGGCAGTGGTCAGGTCTTGGTCTCTGGATGTTCTGGAGCATGGCAGTGGTCAGGTCTTGGTCTCTGGATGTTCTGGAGCATGGCAGTGGTCAGGTCTTGGTCTCTGGATGTTCTGGAGCATGGCAGTGGTCAGGTCTTGGTGTCTGGATGTTCTGGAGCATGGCAGAGGTCAGGTCTTGGTCTCTGGATGTTCTGGAGCATGGCAGAGGTCAGGTCTTGGTCTCTGGATGTTCTGGAGCATGGCAGTGGTCAGGTCTTGGTCTCTGGATGTTCTGGAGCATGGCAGAGGTCAGGTCTTGGTCTCTGGATGTTCTGGAGCATGGCAGTGGTCAGGTCTTGGTCTCTGGATGTTCTGGAGCATGGCAGAGGTCAGGTCTTGGTCTCTGGATGTTCTGGAGCATGGCAGTGATCAGGTCTTGGTCTCTGGATGTTCTGGAGCATAGCAGTGGTCAGGTCTTGGTCTCTGGATGTTCTGGAGCATGGCAGAGGTCAGGTCTTGGTGTCTCCTCAACTGTTCCTCTGACCTCTCCAGATACTGCAGCAGATCCACAGTAGCATCCTGCTTAGTTTTTCCTGCATAAAAGCACCCAAAAAGGTATTAGTTGTTAGTAATTACTTTCTATATTCATAAACACAGTTAAAGTAAATGTTCTGTTTTGTGATTTTAGGATGGGCTGAAAGTTAACATATTGATCATGTTGTTGTCCACACAGTCTAAACAGATCTTACTTGATCTGGTCTGTTGAGAGGAGGACAGCATGGATGAGCTGCAGGATGGGATCAGTGAGCTGCAGAGTAGTGATCCTGGTAACTGGACCTCATCATCCAAGGCCGACAACTAAATACATGAATAAGAAATGTTGATGATAGCATCTGTAATTTAAAACCATTTTCTCCATTAACTGATTAATTATTGCTTTGTCCATACGATGTTAGAAAGTGTTACAAAAATACCTGTAATAATTTCCAACAGTGCTAAATGCCTTGCTTTTAGGCACAACTGAAAACCACCCAAAAAAATCTGAGTAAAGGAAATCAATGCTTTGAATTTCCACATCTGCAAAGCTGAAACCTCAAGAACAATCAGCATTTTACCTTGAAATGATAAAAATAGCTGCACATTACCAGTACTCTTTACTTCATTGTGTTAAATTGATCAGTTGAATTAGTTTTAGACTTACATTAATGATAATGTTAGCAAACAGTTCATTGATTCTTCAAGAGAAATTTCAATGACAACCACATAGTTCAGTAATATGATTAATGGGTCGTTGTGTAACAACGTGGGAGGTTTTGAATACAGGTCTTGTTAGGAAATACTGCTGCTCCTTTTCTCAGGTTTTATAAGGAATTGTTTCATAATTGTTAGCTTAGCGGCGGCTAACTGGTTAGCAAACAACAGTTCAACACCAACCTCTGATCACTGATGCTGTGTCCTACCACGTTAGCTGGTGTAGCCTTCATAATATTAATGTGGGACTACTGTAGCTGTGTATTCATAGCGGGCTAACAGCAGGGTGTTGGAGAAATAAAACTTACCAGGATCAGGATCGCTGGTCTGCATGGCAGACTCCTCATGCATCGCACTGCTTGAATGTCTTTGTATTTTAGGCTGATTACAAAATAAAAGTCAATAAAACTCTCGTACGGGTGGGTGTCCTCCATTGTCGTTTCGCCATACCGACATGTCCCTTCCGGGGCTCGGTAGGTAAAAACTCGGAATATATTGAATGAAACTCTGAATATATTGAATGAAACTCTGAATATATTGAATGAAACTCTGAATATATTGAATGAGAATCTGAATATATGGAATGAAACTCTGAATATATGGAATGAAAGTCTGAACACTTTCATTCAATATATTCCGACTTTCATTCAATATATTCAGAATTCTAGATTTTATATATATATATATATATATATATATATATATATATATATAATTTCCTAAACGGCATGCCATATATGTATATATGTATATATATATATATATATATATATATATATATATATATATATATATATATATATATATATATATATATATATATATATAATTTCCTAAACGGCATGCCATATATGTATATATGTATATATATATATATATATATATATATATATATATATATATATATATATATATATATATATAATTTCCTAAACGGCATGCCATATATGTATATATGTATATATGTATATATATATATATATATATATATATATATATATATATATATATATATATATATATATATATATATATATATATATATATATATATATATTTATTTATTTATTTATATATGTTGGGGGCTTTTTTGGACACTTGGACACTGCGATGCAACCGTAAAATTACAGTAAAACATTTTCTACATTCATGGTCAAGAAATAATTGCTGGTGTTGATTTTACGTTTAAAAAATGGCTTTTCCATATTTTACTGTAAAAAAAAGTTTTACCAGATTATTATACTTAAGTTTCCATAAAAATCACAAGGAATGGCAAAAGGAATTTAAAATTGCTCAGAATGATGCAAAATTTTCCTCAAATTACTTAAAAATTGTCTAAAATGACTAGAAAAATGTTCAAAATGACAAGAAATGTGAGAAAAATAACTCAGAATTGTCCAGTTAGTTGACATTTGTTTGAAAGGATTCAAATACCTGAAGCCAGATGAGGAAAATCCAGATGTTGGTGGAAAACAGGAAACTCATTTGTGGAAAAACAACTAATTAATGCGCAATAGTTTAAAATTTTGAAACATTTCAAAAATTGTTCAGAATGATGAGAGGATTTGTTGAAGATGACACAAATCTTCTTTACAATGAATCAAAATTCATAAAAACTGACTCATACTTGGTCAAAAATGACTGAAAAACAGTTTGGAATGAAGGAAATTTGACTAAAATGAATCAAATTACTTGAAGTTTCAGTTTCGCAGCGATGTTCCTGGATATCTACAGGACATTTAGGACCAGACTGGGGGTAAATTACAGGATTTTATTGATGGATTTCAGACATTCAGCTGATTAGTTTTTCTTAAAAACTATAAACTACCAAATCACTGATTCACTTGTAACTTCTATAAATAGTAATATTTCACACATATCAAGGCCTGATCATGTGACAGTTCAGGAAGTCTGTTCCTATGGAGTCGAGTAAGTCTAAACTCCAGTGAAAATGTAAACAAAGCCGTTCTGTGCATCAAGATATCAATCAGTTTACATATTTGTACAACTATGGTAACAACAACCAGTCATTAGCTCACACTGAAACACAACTCAGTAGGAAAATA
The DNA here is from genome assembly GCA_003047355.2 of Amphiprion percula. Lineage (NCBI taxonomy): Eukaryota > Metazoa > Chordata > Actinopteri > Pomacentridae > Amphiprion > Amphiprion percula. The sequence goes on along the minus strand of CM009725.1, from coordinate 27,774,636 downwards.
CCGGCCAAAATGTAAACTGGAAGTCTGACTGATGCTGGGAGCCATGATGAAGTTAGTGAATGTAGCATGATCCAATGTAGCGGCAAATGTAAACAAAGCCGCCTGATAGCGCCGCGGGACGACGTATTCATCGGCTCTGCTCGCCAACTAGTTCCACGTCACCAGTTCCGATGTAACGAAGGAAACACCGTAGGTTGAGGACGTCGTAAGCCGACGACGTTGGAAACAGAGGATGTCATTAATAGAGGATGTCGTAAACCGAGGACGTCGTAAGTCGTTTGTCATCTCGTTTTTGTCGTTTTGTCTTGTTTTTGTTGTTTTGTCTCGTTTTTGTTGTTTTGTCTCATTTTTGTCGTTTTGTGTCTCGTTTTTGTCATTTTGTGTCTCGTTTTTGTCGTTTTGTCTTATTTTTGTCTTTTTGTATCTTGTTTTTGTCATTTTGTTTCTTGTTTTTGTAGTTTTCTGTCTTGTTTTTGTGTTTTGTGTCTCATTTTAGTCATTTTGTTTGTTGTTTTCGTCTGTTTTTGACTATTTCAAAGACGTAAACCGAGGACCTCCTGTATTGCAAAAGATGTTAACATTTGCACAAAGAATTTATTTTTAAAACTATTTTTATTTTATTTTGTCATTCTGGACTAATTTCTTGCCAACCAGAGGTTCCTGATCCAACCTCCTCAACAGCCGCTGTGTTTCTGCTGCATTTATGACAACAAAGGTCCTGAATCTTGAATCGCTTGAATCCATTTGAATCTCAACTTCCTGTCTCTGCCTCTTGGCTCTGCCCCCTTGCTGGACAAGTTTCAAATCATTTTGGACAAATTTTAAGCAGTTTTGGACAAGTGTCAAGTCATTTTGGACAAGTTTCAAGTTATTGTTGCACAAGTTTTAAGTTATTTTGGACTAATTTTGAGTCATTTTGGATTAGTCTGAGGTGATTTTAGACTAACTTTTAGTCATTCTGGACTAATTTCTTGTGAACTATAGGTTCCTGATCTAACCTCCTCATCAGCTGCTGTGTTTCTGCTGCGTTTATGACAGCAAAGGTCCGGAATCTTGACTCTCTTGAATCTTTTACTTCCTGTCTCTGACTCTTCACTGCTGTTTCATCCTCTTTAAATTCAGGTCGTCTCTCAAGGTTGTCGGCTGGAGGTCGGAGGTCGCCGCCGTCCCCCATCTCCCCTCTCCTCCCCCTGCTCCCCCTGGACCGTTTGATTGACAGCAATCAGCCCCTCCCCTCCCCTCCACCTGTCAGGCTGATTGTCGACTATTTCCACCGTCATTTCTAATTATACAAATCATATTCAGCCCCCCTCCCCAAAAAACTCCCATGATCCTCTGGTCCAGTGCCGCGCCGCCATTAGCATGAGCGCTGTTTGTTCTGCGGAGTCCAGAATCAAACAATTAGAGATGCAGACGAGCCTCCGACCATCGACCGCATGAATAATCAGCCTTTCTTCGCCCTCACCTTCCTTCCTCACCTCCCAGCTCTCTGGACGCCGCCGTTATTGGCTCAGACCTCCTCGCTCGCTCTCCGGCTCGCTGCTATTCCCTCCGCTAATGAACCTGCCGGACCTCACAGGAAGCGGCAGAGGGGGGTTGTGGGTAATCAGGATGCGAGGCTCGCCGCTCGCCGCTCGCCGCCGTGACCTTTAGTCTGGCCACTGCCGGGTCATCGGCTCTCTGGAGTCCTCGGCTCTGAATATGCAGCTCTGAAACATTCATCTGGAGCTCCACGGATCGTCAGAAACTCCGAGTTCACAGAGAGGATCCGGCTTTAACGGAGACGTCATTATTTAGGATCACAGCTACAGGAAATCTGTCTCAACCTGAGGACGGAACAACAGCAGGACCAAAGTTTCTGAAGGTTTTTAATTCTACGTTTCAGCTCAGATGAAGATGTTTTATTTTCACATGAAGTCCCAGACCAGGGGTGTCCAACATGAGGCCCGCGGGCCAAAAGCGGTCCTCCAGAGGGTCCAATCTGGCCCTTAAAGTGTAAAAATTCCAGAGAAGACATTAACTGCAGATTGTATATTAGTAAAACTATAAATTTAAAATCATTTCTAGACCATGAAAAATTGTTTAGATCAGAAAGTAAAATACTAGATTGTTCTTTGTTCTTTTGTCATTTTGTGTCTCATTTTTGTAATATTGTGTCTAGTTATTGTGTCTCCTCCTCGCATATCCCCTCTCTGCCAGACTATTCTGCCAGATCCTGTTCCTGCTGACGTCTGACGTTACGGTGAGCGTATTGCATCACTTCCTGTTGTAGCGCTGTGTTGTGTTCTGTGACTGTTGTAGCTTATCCACTCCATCTAATTTGATATTCATTAAATCTGTGTGGCGGTAATATTTGAATCGTAACATACACTCGTTTTCTTCACGCACCCTCTCAGTACTTAATTCTAAGTTAATCTGTTATCTCTGTCCGCTAGCCTAGCACTTAGCAGTTAGCATGGCTTCTCCCTCTTCCTCTCCTTCTCTTTCCTGCTCAGTGTGTCACATGTTTAGTTACTCCTCTGCCTCCTTTAGTGATAACGATACCTGTAATAAATGCAGGCTGTTTGTAGCTTTGGAGGCGAGGCTCTCTGAATTGGAAGCGCGGCTCCGCACCATGGAAAACACCCCGCTAGCTGTTAGCCAGGCTCCCTTAGCCGGTGCGGACCGCAATAATATAGCTGCTAGTGTAGCTTCTGCTAGCCGTCCCCTAGCAGCTCCCGAGCAGCCGGGAAGTCAGGGTAGCTGGGTGACAGTTCGTAGGAAACGTAGTCCTAAGCTCAAGCCCACTGTCCCGGCACACCAAAAACCGCTTCACGTTTCTAATCGTTTTTCCCCACTCAACGACACACCCGCTGAGAAACCAACTCTGATCATTGGCAGCTCCATAGTCAGAAACGTGAAGCTAGCGACACCAGCGACCGTAGTAAAATGCCTCCCAGGAGCCAGAGCGGGCGACATAGAAGCAAATTTGAAACTGCTGGCTAAAGATAATCGTAAATACAGTAAGATTGTTATTCATGTCGGCGGTAATGACACCCGGTTATGCCAATCGGAGGTCACCAAAGTTAGTGTGGCGTCGGTGTGTAACTTTGCCAAAACCATGTCGGACTCCGTAGTTTTCTCTGGACCCCTGCCTGATCTGACCAGCGATGATATGTTTAGCCGTATGGCATCGTTTCACCACTGGGTGTCTACGTGGTGTACTGCAAACGACGTTGGCTTTATAGACAATTGGAGCTCTTTCTGGGGAAAACCTGGTCGGATTAGGAGAGACGTTTTGTCTCTTGTTTTTGTCGTTTTGTGTCTTATTTTTGTGGTTTTGTGTCTCACATAGTTGTCTTCTACAAGTTCTAGTTGTCTCCTGTAGATTTCAGTTGTCTTGTGTCAGTTTTTCCAGGTTTTATTTGTCTTCCGTTGGGTTTTTTTTGTCTTCTACAAGTTTTTTTTGTCTTTTCCACGTTTTGTCTTTTCCAGGTATTTTTTTTTGTCTTTTCCAGGTATTTTTGTCTTTTCTAGATTTTGTCTTTTACAGGTTCTAGTTGTCTTTTACAGGTTTTTTTTTGTCTTTTCCAGGTGTCATCTGTGCAGTTCTTCCTGTCTGAGTCCGTCTGACTCTTGTCCTCTGATCTGATTTCTGTGTTTTCTGTCAGTGTTTGTCTCGGCTGGAATTTTCCCAGAATCCACCGGGACGTCACGTCTCCTCATCTAATTTTCACCTGCGCTGACACTCATTGGCTGACAGTTTGATTGACGGGCTGACAGGAAGCCGCGTCGTGTCGCTGTCGTCTTTAATTTCCTGCTCATCGCCGTGACAACAGGCAGCACCTTACATCTGTTCTCCAGGTGGAGGTGAGACAGGAAGGAGCAGGATTTAATCTGCTCTAATCTGGTGTCTCATTTTTCTAATATCTTGTTTTGTTGTTTTTTGTCTTTTTTGGCTGATTTTTGTCATTTTAGGTCTCATTTTTGTAATATTTTGTCTTGTTTTTGTTGTTGTTTGTCTTTTTTGTCTGATTTTTGTAATTTTGTCTCTCATTTTTGTAACATTTCGTCTTGTTTTTGTTGTTTTTTGGCTGATTTTTGTTGTTTCGTTTAACATTTTTGTCATATTGTATTTCCTTTTTGTCTCACTTGTGGTTTTTGTCTATTTTTTGTCGGTTTTTTTTGTCTCACTTTTGTCATTTGTTTGGATCTAACAGGTGTATCTTCCTCTTCTACCTGCCAGGTGAGAAACTCTCTGAAGCTTTTTGTTTCTGTTTACACTGTGGTTTTTATTTTAATGACGGTCCGTCTGTCGGCCTTCATCTTCAAACACCACATGGCGCCTTTAAAGAAGAAACAGACGATCAGCAACAACTCGACTTCACAAAGCTGCAGCAGATGATCGCCTTTATTTTAACCTCCTAGAATCAGAAAACTTTAAAAGCTGCAGCAGATGATCGAGTTTAACTGAAGAATCTTTAACCTCCTCCATGAATTAAACTTTCAAACCTACAGCAGTGATTTAAAGGAAACAAACTGCACATAAAATGTTTCTGATCAGTGATCAATTTGTTGATTCTAAATCTATTAGTAATTTGATCAATCTGTTCCTCAAGTATCTGTCTCATTTTTTGTCGTTTTGTGTCTCATTTTTGTAAAATTTTGTCTCGTTTTTGCTGTTTTTGTCTGATTTTTGTTGTTTTGTGCCTCATTTTTGTCATTTTGTTTCGTTTTTTGTCATTTTTTATGTTGTTTGTGTAACAATTTGTCTTATTTTTGTCATTTGTGGGTTTTGTGTCTCATTTGTTCATTGTTTTGTCATTTTTTAACTTTTTTGTCAAATTTTTTGTCTCTTTTTGGTTTTGTTTCATGTCATTTGTCTCATTTTTGTCATTTTGCTTCTAATTTGTTGTCATTTTGTGTCTCATTTTTGTAATACTGTGTCTTGTTTCGGTTGTTTTTTTGTCCGACTTTTGCCGTATTGCTTCTCGTTCTTGTCGTTTTGTGTTTCCTTGTTGTCTCATTTGTGTTTTTGTCTCTTTTTTGTCATCTTGTGTTTAGTTTCATTTGTTTTTTGAATATCATTTTTGTCATTTTGTGTCTTTTTGTCTCACTTTTGTCATTAGTCCATTGTTTTTTCACTTTCTAACTTTTTTGTCTCTTTATTTTGTTTCATGTCCTTTGCCTTGTTTTGTCACTTTGTGTCTCATTTTTGTAATATTTCGTGTCGTTTTTGTTGTTTTTTGTTTTTATAGTATCAGATATTACAGAAGAACACACGGCTGTATTATTATTATTGTCCAGGTGTGCATTGATCAGGTAGATCTCTGTAGCAGCAGCAGCAGCAGCAGCAGCTCTGCGTTCTGTTTAAAGACTCCCTCTGATAACTGATTAATAACTGCTCTAATAACTGATAGATAACTGATCCAGGTGTGCATTGATCAGGTTATTCCTCCTCTAGTAGCAGCAGTTCTCTGTGGTTCACTTTAATGAGTGTCTCTTCATTAAGCCTTATCAACCTCAGAGTCCTAATCTCTGCTCTGCTCCCCTCAGCGACTGGCTGGCATTCATTAGTGCCTCGTTTCAGCCGAATCAATCACGCCGTGCCGTCCGCCACGCTTTCTTAAAATGTCATCCTCAAACTTCTCACAATCAATTAGGCGGGAGATTAATGAGGCCAATTTGCCGCCGACACGTCGGCCTCTGAAGATGCACACGCAAAACACACGCGTGATGTAGAAACACAGCCGGTAATACGTGCACAGACAACCTGACACACTCACTCACACACACACACACACACACACACACACACACACACACACACACACACACACACACACACACACACACACACACACACACACACACACGAACACACACACACACACACGAACACACATTAAACGTGATTTCCTGAACTAAGCGTGTGTTAAACGACAGCAGCAAAAAGTGCTCCATTTATTTCCATCATTAACCTAAAATTCACTCCATTTCTGTAAAGGAACTCTGAGGCAAACTTTTAAAATAAGATCTTATTTCCAGTTACTATGGAAGTGAATAAACTCAGCTGTGTTAATATGGCCAGAAGGTGGCGCTGTGGATGATGTCAGCTGTGATAAACACCATAGAAGAAGAATGGTTTTCATCTCCACAACTAAAATCACCTCAAGTCTGTTTAAAAGCTCTTTTATGAAACTGAGGAGCTTTTTGTTCATTTAAACCTTTTCTAATATCTAAAAGTATTTCTCTCAGATATTTTTACATTTAAAAAAATCCAAACTATACAATTATAATAATTTGTAACACTTTCAAGGATCTAACATTTTATCAAAATATTTTAAAATAAAAAAATCTAGCAAATATTTACACATATTTCTAAAAATATTTTATATTGTATAAAAACTATAAATTTTATAAAATATGTAAACTAAAATGTTTTCTGACATTTCTCACTTCAATACTGATGAAGATCTCAGAACAAATAAGTTTTGTTTTCCCGTGCTGGTTGCAGCATCGTAGTTTCTCCCACTGAAGCCTTTAATAAATCACAGTTTCCTACTTAGTGAACCAGAATACTACAGTCTGACAGTAAAGATCTGAATCTCAGAAAAACACATGGCACAGAAGATTAAAAAAACATTTTTTATATAAATGCTAAAATGTTCTTTCTCATGGCGCCACCTTCAGGTAAAACTCTGACAGCTCCTGCTTCAGTTTGATGAAGATCTCAGAACAAATAAGATTTCTGTTCATGTTTTCCTTCATGCTTTGTTTCTGTTTTCTGGTGGTGGTTGCAGCTTCGTGGTTTCTCCCACTGAGGCCTCTATTTAGTGAACCAGGATATTACAGTCTAGTAAAGATTAAAAAATGATTAAAAACTAAACCTAATTTCATGATTAATCCAGTAGTGGTAAACATCTGGTTAAATCTATAACTGTGTTGTAAAAGCTTCTTTTTTTATCCACTGTGTCAAATCTGCATTTTAAAATCTGTCAGATGAAAAAAAAGAAGCAGAAAGTTCAGCATTTTCTCTGAAATGTGACTAAAAAGAGCAGAAAGTGAAGAATTCTGCTGAATCCACTGAAAGCAACGAGACACCAGACGTAGTTACAAGAAGAAGGAAATCTGAAAAAAACTGTTTTTAGATTTCAGCTGCAGGTTTTAAGCCTCTGACACAAACACACAACCAGACACACAAACACACAACCATACAATCAGAAACACAAACACACCCCACACACTCGTCTCCTGTTCAGGTGAATCAGCTCCAGGTGTTTGTGTCCTTTCTCATGTCACATCTGCTTCAATCAGCCCCGAGATCTGCCTGCTGCGGTTGTCATAGCGACTCTCCGCGGATTAGAACATGGCATTATGGGATGTCGGGTGTTGGTGTTAACACTCAGCATGGTGTGTTAACACTCACACATGACAACACGATGTGCAGAGCGGCGGAAGAAGAGAGGCGGTCGTCACGGCAACGTGCTGGGATGTCGGCAGGATTAAAGCGAGACGGTGAGGAACCAATGAAGCAGTGTGGAGTCACATGGACATCCTGAACAACGTCCTGAACAACATCTAGAACAACATCAAGAACAACGTCCTGAACATCAAGAACAACGTCCTGAACAACATCTAGAACAATGTCCTGAACAACATCTAGAACAACGTCGAGAACAACATCCTGAACAACGTCCTGAACAACGTCTAGAACAACATCCTGAACAACATCCTGAACAACGTCTAGAACAACGTCCTGAACAACGTCTTGAACAATGATCTGGAACAACATCTGGAACAAAATCCTGAACAACGTCCTGAACGTCTAGAACAACGTCCTGAACAACGTCCTGAACAACGTCTAGAACAACGTCCTGAACGTCTTGAACAATGATCTGGAACAACATCTGGAACAACATCCTGAACAACGTCCTGAACAACATCTAGAACAACGTCTAGAACAACATCCTGAACGTCTAGAACAACGTCCTGAACAACGTCTTCAACAATGATCTGGAACAACATCCTGAACAACGTCTAGAACAACATCATGAACAACAATCTGAAACAGTGCCCCCTGGCTGACTTTAGGCTCACTGATCAATCAGACAAAAACTACAAACTGAAACAGAAACGTTGAAACATCACCTAACCTGGTTCATGAGGTTTTTTGAGCTATTATTTCTAGATCTCAAACAGTGGACATGTAAATCAAACTTTGGTGAAAGCAGCAAGTGTCTAAATATTTAGCACTCAAAAAATACCAATGGATGGATGTAAAACTGATCTGGGGTCAGTTTTTACCAGAACTCAGATGTGTTTCTCCTCCTAAATGTCATGGTTCTATCTGCTGGACTGATGAAGTTCTGGAAAAGTCCATTAGAAAGTGATAAATCTGGACCCTCCTCTATGGACTTCAAGGACCTGGAACTCTGGAAATATTCCCAGTCTGAAGGTAGAACTCTGATCATTGATAAAATTACTGGAGATGAAGAACCAGATGTTCTGAGGAGGTTTAGTTTTCTCAGATTTGGTTGGTTCTGTATAAAATGACCCGTCAGCTTTAACCTGCTGTTTTGTTTGTGTCGCTCTGTTTGGTTTGTAATGAATTTTTCATATCTTCCAGTGACTATTCTGTCAGGATCCTTGAATATGATAAAGGGATAAAAAAGTAGAAGGAGATTAGGAAAGTGTGGATCTCGGCAGGCTGGTGTCAGACTCATGATAATAATAATCAGGTGTAACTGAAGCAAACACACTCAGTCAGATTAGATTTCTATGTTTGAAAGTGCACCAACAGCGAAAGCAACATGTCTGCAGGTTTACAGCATCGTCTCACACACACATTCTGCATATCCAATAACACACACACACACACACAGATTAGCAGCTCTATCAGCGCTGGAATCGCATCCGCCCAGTTGTGATGTTAAAAGCTCAGCCTTTGGGCTGTATGTTAAACAGATAAGGAGTGGAGCATGCCAGGGATTAAAACTACAAGACACACACACTCTGCACACACACACCCCAGGGAGCGATAACCCAGTCATTATCATACTTTCATAATTCCATTTAATAATTCAGCTTAGCGCTGCTGCAGCTGGATGTTGAAGAATAATTGAAGTCGGCTGTGGTGAAAAATCTGAGTCTGAATTATGAGGAATCACTGCGCTAATAATGTAAAGGTACATTATGAGGAATAATTTAGCTTCAGAGCAGCTCAGACGCGAATCAGAAGAAATAATTCAGATAACAAAATGGTGTAAAATCCTCATTCTGAAGGGAAAAAAAGGCATTTGACAGGATTTCATGTCAGACTGTGATATTCTGGTTCACTAAGTAGGAAACTGTGATTTATTAAAGGCCTCAGCGGGAGAAACAACGAAGCTGCAACCACCACGGTAAAACAGAAATCATGAACAGAAATCTTATTTGTCCTGAGATCTTCATCAGTACTGAGGTGAGAAATGTCACAGTTTTACCTGAAGGTGGCGCCACAAGAAGGAACATTTCAGCATTTAGATTTAAAAAAAAAAAAAATCTTCTCTACGATGCGTTTTTAAGAGAATCAGATCTTTACTGTCAGAATGAGTTCAGTCACTATAAGCCTGACTGTAAAACTTGGCTTTGTAAAGCTCAGATTTTTAGGACTTTTGTTTATTCAGTAAGGTGAATATTTGGTTCTGTTGATGTCAGAGGATTAATAAAGTTTAAGGAGTTTATCTTCTGGGGAGCATGAATCTCTGCACCAGCTTTTCTGTTAATCAGTGAAGCAACTCCAGATTGACTTCATTTCAAAATCACCAGAATCAGAAACTCTGCTTTGATCCATGAAGGGAGAATGATTTATTTCATTACATAAGGTTCATATATTTATCAGTGTTTTATATATATATATATATATATATATATATATATATATATATATATATATATATATATATATATATATATATATATTTATATATATATATATATATATATATATATATATATATATATATATATATATATATATATATATATATATATATATTTATATATAGATATATATAGATATGTTTTTTTAATGCTATACTGAGATTTTAAATATGCAACACATTTTTTGCACATTGGAAATACAGAAATAAATCTGTCTTTAAAATCTTTTCTTAACCTTTTGTTCATTATAGCTTTTCCACATGTTTGTGTTTTCTATTCTGTATATTTCTATGTTGTATCTTTCAGATATTAATATTATCTCGCTGTAAGTCCTCGTAGGTTTTAGTTCTCATGATGGAAACGTTTCATGTTCAGCCTCAGATTTGTGTTTTTGACTGAGATTGTAGTTGTAGGAAGAAACTTCACAAAGAAACTAAAAGTTGTAAATAAATCTATGAAGAGTGATGTGTGTGTGTGTGTGTGTGTGTGTGTGTGTGTGTGTGTGTGTGTGTGTGTGTGTGTGTGTGTGTGTGTGTGTGTGTATACAGTGATCCTGCTGAGTGATTGAGTGATGCAACACTGCAACAGTAAATGAAAATCATCCATCAGAAAAGCAACCAGCTGAAAAACCCTCAGCCTCATCTGTCTCCACAGCGGGACCAGAGCCACCTTTAGGCTCCGCCCTCCTCCTACCTGCAGGATGTGGCTGCCCAGGTGAGGCTCGAAGATCTCAGAGGCGACGACGCTGGGACTCCTCCTCCGCTGGGCGCCAATAGCTGAACATGGACGAGGAGAGAAACACAGGACAGGACAGAAGAAGACCGGTGAGACTCGGACACACTGATACGAGCAAAGCTGCACACACACACACACACACACACACACACACACACACACACACACACACACACGGTGATGCAGCCTGGCGTGACGAACACACACACATGGCACAGGACAAGAGGAACCAGTGAGGTCAGCTGGGAACAGTTAGCGGTTAGCATGGTTAGCTGTCTAATGGAACATCCTGTATGTAGCATGAGGAGCTAACAATGCTAACGGAGAAGAAACAGCATCTCACATTAAATACATCTGCATGCAGAAACATCAGCGTATTTATACGTAAAGTAAAACCAAGGATTAAGGATGAAGGTTTGACTTTAAAAACTTCAGAAACTGTCAAAGTGAATACTTTTCATGCAGTATCAAATATATCAACCATTACATTTTATAAAAGTCCAGTAATGTGACAAAAATGAGACAAGAAACAACAAAAACGAGACAAAACAACAAAAACAAGACACAAAATGATGAAAATGACAAAAACAAGACACGAAACAAGAAAAACGAGACAGAAAACGACAAAAACAAGACAAAAAACACAAAAACAAGACACAAAACAACAGAAACGAGACAAAAGGACAAAAACGAGAGACAAGACAACAAAAACGAGACACAAAACTACAAAAACGAGACACAAACAACAAAAGCGAGACAAAAAACTACAAAAACGAGACAAAAGGACAAAAGCGAGACACAAAATGACAAAAATGAGACAAAATGGCAAAAAACAAGACAAAACATCTGACGTTAAATTCATTTTCATGCAGAAACATGAACATATTTATACGTAAAGTAAAACCAAGGATTAAGGATGAAGGTTTGACTTTAGATCTTCTTCTAAAAACTTCAGAAACTGTCAAAGTCAACATTTTTCATGCAGCATTGAATATATCAGCCACTACATTTTCTAAAAGTCCAGTAATGAGCAACATTAGTTCCTGTTTTTATAGTTTTTAATGCACCAAATCAGATCCATAAAAGGTTACAGCTGTACAGAATATTTTCCATTTTCATAGGTGTAAACATTATTTAGCAAGAGATAGTACTTCTGTATCCTAAGAAAGTACCAGAAATGTGCAGAGAGTAGCTTTAAATGCATTTTTGAAGAGAAACAACAGTGTATACTGTACAATGGAATGGAAAACTACAAAACTCCACTGCAAAATGCTCGTCTTCTGACATCTTTTGAATCATTGTTCCCACTCACAAGGTATATAACAATAGTAAGAATAAAATGAAATAATAGATGTAAAACAACAATATGAAGAACATATTAAGCTGTAATTAGCATGTCAGACAGTATACAGGTGTGAAGCATGGACTTTATAAATGTATTTCTCTGATATGCAGCACAGGATCTGTTTTACAGTCCTTCTTGTTACTCCTGGATGTGTGAAAAAAATCTGACCTGCTATGACCTGCTGGGTGCTGAAAACTGAAAACTACACTCATGGCTTCAGCAAAGAGAGGAGATTGTGGTGAAGTCATCTGCAGCTCCTTTATAGCCTCTGAACTCATTCCCTGTTAGGAAACGAGGCTTTCAGGAAATGTTTCCTTTGAAATTGTTAAATCTTGAGATTTGTTGCTGCTGGGTGATGTGACACCTGTACAAGAAAGTTTTACTTTTTCTGAGATCAATCAGTAGCACACACAACCTCCCTTTCTGTGTGTGTGTGTGTGTGTGTCATGGTTTTAGAGGTGTGTGTGATGTGAGTGTGTGTTTTAGTCCACTGTGACTGTGATTTTTAGACCGTCTATGTCCTGTTGATGTGCAGCTTTGATGAAAAAATAAACAAAAACAATGTTTCATTTTTTCTAATGTTGGGGTCACTTTAGGAAAACGCCTCGAATTTCAAGTTGGAAAAAGGTCATTAAGGGGGTTTTCTATGCTATTAAACATGTTCAAAAATGACCCGAAGACAACACAAGGGTTAAATATCTGCAGTATGAGGAGGCAACATGATCATGAAATGACAAAACTGAGACAGAAAACAAGAAAACCGAGACACAAAATCACCACAAAGGGACAAAACTGTCCCAAAGACACGTAGAGCGACCAAATCGAGACACAAAAAACAAAAATGAGACAAAAAAGGTAAAAAATGAAACAGAAAACGACCACAAAGCAACCAAATGGTCCCAAAGATCCATCGAGCGACCAAACAACATAAAACAGGGACAACAAGAGAGACTGAGAGTAAAACCAAAGCTACTGGATGAATGAATGAATGAATGAATGGAGCAGAAACAGTGAACAGAGGAGCAGGTTGTTGGAGATCTATCCAGCATGGAGAAACATCTTCTAGTTCAGTGTTTCTCAAATAGTGGGGCGCGCCCCCCTGGGGGGGCACAGGAGACTGGGAGGAAAAGGTTCTTCAACACGGAACTAATTAGCTGAACTATTGTTTTAATGTCGGCCTGTTTTTCGCAGTGTACAACAATACTGAAATTGTGCTGACCCCATAGACTGTATTTGCCATAGATATAAATAATAATAATAATGATCTTCTGTATATACCTATGGTATATGCGCTGGCCGTTCAGACTCTGAAGTACAGACTCCTGAGAACAGGAGAACGCATCGTTAATGTACAGTCAGAACACCAGCGTACTTGATCACGTCACATACTCTGCTCATCTCCTCCGATTATTTTTACCAGCAATGTCAAACATACAGCCTGTGGGCCAAAACCGGCCCACCAGATGGTCCATTTCGGTCCGCGGGACGACTTTACAAATGATAAAAATTACAACAACATTAACTGTAAATTGCAAATTTGTAAAACTGTAAATTTAAAATAATTTCTAGAACTTGACAAGTTGTTCTGATCATGAAGTAAAATACTAGATTGTTCAGTTCCAGATACCTGTGACTGAATGTTTTGTGTTTTTGTAGATAAACTGTTATCTGGCAGTTACAATGCATGTGTAAATGATGAACTGAGGCATAATAGGCTACTGTTGAAATTGAACTTGTTTTCCTTAAGAAATTTCAGGTTCATAATATTTTGTAAAAAGTTAGTTCATTAAATGTGAACATTTTCAGAATGTCCTTTTTTGAAGTAAAACAAAGAGGAAAAGTTGGAGCTTTGGTTATTTATAGGTTATTATGCTGTGATTTTACTGGTGGGGCCCACTGGAGATCAGATTGGGGTTTATGTGGTCCCTGGACTAAAATGAGTTTGACACCCCTGATCTTTACTGTGGAAAACAACAAAATGGAATCAGATAAAATAACACAGCCCTGCATATTCATGTTTTCACAGTTTATATATATATATATATATATATATATATATATATATATATATATATATATATATATATATATATATATATATATATATATATATATATATATATATATGCACGAAGTTATTGGGGGGGCACGAAAGTTTTTTGTCCTCCGAAGGGGGGCCCGACAGAAAAAATTTGAGAACCACTGTTCTAGTTGTTGGAGATCCATCCAGCATGGTGGAACATCTGCTACTGATGATGAGCAGAGGAGAGAGGAAAATTCTGGAAACATGGAAGTTTTTCCATCATTCTGAGTCCTACTGAGAGAAGACATCTCTGAGATCTCTTTCTGTCCTCGTGTTGTTCTGGTTCTACAGAGCTTCAGGATTAGCTCTAAGCTCATTGCAGGAACCCAGCAATGATCAGGTTTCTTCAATGTCTCCAGAGTTCCATGAAGCTTTCCTGGTTCTCACAGTTCCTTTAGGAGAACATCACATCTCTAAAGACCCTCCAATCTGCTGCCAACATGATCATCAAATGTCTGAGAACCTTCAGAGGTGACGTCAGCGGCTGGAGATAAGTGGACATAAAGAGTGAATCTGTGTGTTTCTGGTTTTATTCTTCCCTTCTTTCTGTCCACAGCTGCTGCTCTCTGGAGATGCAGACGGACAGAAACCATTTCTACTCTGAAAAAACTCAGCCTGAGGCCAGAAGATGGTCTGCAGAGAGTTCAGATCTGCTGTGTAGAGAAGATGCCCTCCAGATAAACATCTCTCTGCAGCCAAACGAGACGAAGATGAGACAAAACCGGGAACCATCTGGACACAAAACTAGATGAGACAGAACTAGGAACCAGGAGACATCTGGACACAAAACTAGATGAGACAGAACTAGGAACCAGGAGACATCTGGACACAAAACTAGACGAGACAGAACCGGGAACCAGGAGACCTCTGGACACAAAACTAGATGAGACAGAACTAGGAACCAGGAGACATCTGGACACAAAACTAGACGAGACAGAACTAGGAACCAGGAGACATCTGGACACAAAACTAGACGAAACAGAACTAGGAACCAGGAGACATCTGAACACAAAACTAGACGAGACAGAACTAGGAACCAGGAGACATCTGAACACAAAACTAGACGAGACAGAACCGGGAACCAGAAGACATCTGGACACAAAACTAGACGAGACAGAACCGGGAACCAGGAGACATCTGGACACAAAACTAGACGAGACAGAACCGAGAACCAGGAGACATCTGGACACAAAACTAGACGAGACAGAACCGGGAACCAGGAGACATCTGGACACAAAACTAGATGAGACAGAACCGGGAACCAGGAGACATCTGGACACAAAACTAGACGAGACAGAACCGGGAACCAGGAGACATCTGGACACAAAACTAGACGAGACAGAACCGGGAACCAGGAGACATCTGGACACAAAACTAGACGAAACAGAACTAGGAACCAGGAGACATCTGGACACAAAACTAGATGAGACAGAACTAGGAACCAGGAGACATCTGGACACAAAACTAGACGAGACAGAACTAGGAACCAGGAGACATCTGGACACAAAACTAGACGAAACAGAACTAGGAACCAGGAGACATCTGAACACAAAACTAGACGAGACAGAACTAGGAACCAGGAGACATCTGAACACAAAACTAGACGAGACAGAACCGGGAACCAGAAGACATCTGGACACAAAACTAGACGAGACAGAACTAGGAACCAGGAGACATCTGGACACAAAATTAGGTGAGACAGAACCGGGAAACAGGAGACATCTGGACCCAAAATGAGACGAGACAGAACCAGGATGGAGGATGAGAATAATAGGATGAAAAACAACAAAATGAATGATTTCTAAAACAGGAGACGAGTAATGATGAAAAAACAGGCACTAAGTCAGACAAAAAATTAAGACCTAATTTCTTGAAATTACTCAAAACTATTAATGTGTGTATGTGTGTGTGTGTCCATCCTATTCGAAAGTCAATTTAACTTTAGTCTCTCAAAGTCAAACACTACAGCTGCTGTTAATTTATTTTCTTGTTTAATATGAAATTGGCAACAAACCAGGAAACCCTCTGCTGTGTGTGTGTGTGTGTGTGTGTGTGTGTGTGTGTGTGTGTGTGTGTGTGTGTGTGTTTGTGTGTGTGTCTTTGAGGTCGGATTAAAGGAGTGAACCTCTGGTTGTTGTACAGACATTCAGCAGCAAAACACCAGCAATAATACCAGTAATAATACCAGCAATAATACCACTAATACCAGTAATACCAGTAATAATACCAGTAATAATACCAGTAGGTGGTGGTGGCATCATGATGTGAAGCATGGTGGTGGCAGCATCATGATGTGAAGCACGGTGGTGGCAGCATCATGATGTGAAGCACGGTTGTGGTAGCATCATGATGTGAAGCACGGTGGTGGCAGCATCATGATGTGAAGCACGGTGGTGGCAGCATCATGATGTGAAGCACGGTGGTGGCAGCATCATGATGTGAAGCACGGTGGTGGCAGCATCATGATGTGAAGCACGGTGGTGGCAGCATCATGATGTGAAGCACGGTGGTGGCAGCATCATGATGTGAAGCATGGAGGTGGCAGCATCATGATGTGAAGCACGGTGGTGGTAGCATCATGATGTGAAGCATGGTGGTGGCAGCATCATGATGTGAAGCACGGTGGTGGCAGCATCATGATGTGAAGCATGGTGGTGGCAGCATCATGATGTGAAGCACGGTGGTGGCAGCATCATGATGTGAAGCATGGTGGTGGCAGCATCATGATGTGAAGCACGGTGGTGGCAGCATCATGATGTGAAGCACGGTGGTGGCAGCATCATGATGTGAAGCACGGTGGTGGCATCATCATGATGTGAAGCACGGTGGTGGCAGCATCATGATGTGAAGCACGGTGGTGGCAGCATCATGATGTGAAGCACGGTGGTGGCAGCATCATGATGTGAAGCACGGTGGTGGCAGCATCATGATGAAGCACGGTGGTGGCAGCATCATCATGAAGCACGGTGGTGGCAGCATCATCATGAAGCACGGTGGTGGCAGCATCATCATGAAGCACGGTGGTGGCAGCATCATCATGAAGCACGGTGGTGGCAGCATCATGATGAAGCACGGTGGTGGCAGCATCATCATGAAGCACGGTGGTGGCAGCATCATCATGAAGCACGGTGGTGGCAGCATCATCATGAAGCACGGTGGTGGCAGCATCATGATGAAGCACGGTGGTGGCAGCATCATCATGAAGCACGGTGGTGGCAGCATCATCATGAAGCACGGTGGTGGTAGACATTTAAAGCAGATTTTTTCCCGTGGTAATATGGCAATATGCTTAAATACACAACTACAGCTCAACATATAATAAAAATGTTAAATGTCTCTTAAATTAGCTATTGAATGAAGGAATTTCTTAAAAACTACAACATGAACGAGAAAACAAACTACTGAAGAAGATCTAACTGGAGAAACTGGATTTATTAAGTAAGAAGAGTCTGTCTTCTGATGTGTTTCTTTTTTCTCGTTAAATTCGTGTGTAAACTAGTTTTATGTAAACAGGATGTGAATTAAACCTAAAACTCTCGAACACAGAGTTCCTCCCTCTGATTTAGTTTCATCATCTCTCTCATTCCTCCTCGTCTTTCTCTGGATTGGTTTGAACTTTGTGCTGAACTTTCTAAAAGCCTCGAGGTCTCGATAAAAACAACCGTTTGGTTTCTCATGATGAAAATTAGCTCCGAGGGCCGAACTTCAAAAATTCATCAGAGAGAAGAAGAATTTAACAAGGCTGACAGAACTCCTCACAATAAAATCCACGACTGAAATGCAGTAAAAGACGGTTCAGGATCACTGCAGCAAAACTAACAGAGACTGGAATAATCACCGGACATTTCTGTGTGTGGTTGTCTTCATAAAACATTAAATCCCATCTCAACATGATGCAGTTTACTTCCTGTTCTGTTTGGTTTTTATTAGATATGATTTTACATGATGTTGTCCTGCTGTCTGATGACATGTGCACCACTTGGTTGTTTAAAACATGAGGTATAAATAAAGTTAACCGGATTTGAAGCCATAAATTCAGCTAACATCAACGGTGTGATCAAACAGGAGCTGAAGTTTATTTTTCAGAGTGATTGGTGTCTGTCAGTGATCCTGGTTTCTTCTTTCAGTGTCTCTAATAGTTCTGACCAACCACCTACCAACCTTAAAGTTTACCCAGAATGCACTTCTTAACCCTCGTGTCGTCCTGCAGGTCAAATTGACCCATTTTAAAGTTTGAAAATGTGGAAAAAAAATATTTTCACAGTGAAACTTCTGATGTCCACATTTTCAACATTTTTGGGAAATCTTTGAACATTTTTTGGTGGAAAAAAATAAATGTTAAAATGTTTCTTAAGAACATTCACATAAAAATCAACCAAAATCCAGTGAATTTCACTGGATTTTGGTTGATTTTTATGTGAATATTTTTAAAGAAAATATGAGAAGTTTTACTGATATATATGGAATCACTTTAGATATTTTTAGGATTTTTTGAAGATTTTTAGTATTTTTTTTGAAAATATTTACAAGAATTTTCTTGCCAATTTTGGGGGATTTTTTTTAAATAAAATTTTTAAGGGAAACTTTTAAGGAATTATTGGAATTTTCTTCCTGAAGGTTTTGCAAATTTTCAGAAATCTGGAGAATTTCTTTGCAGAATTTTTGGATTTTTTCAGACAAAGAAACAATATTTTTTGGTGCCCATAAATGAAGACAACAGGAGGGTTAAAGTTTTCTCCAGCCTCATATCATCACACTGTCAGGACTGTGCATTCACTGTGGTGCTCCTGACCACAAAAACACTCAAAACAACCACAAAAGAAACACAAAAACAGTCTTGACAGTTCGGCCAAAAGTCACTTTCTGAAGTTTTCTCCAGCCTCATATCACCACACTTCCACCTCTGGCTTCACTGTCAGGACTATGCATTCACTGTGGTACTATTGACCACAAAGACACAGAAAACGACCACAAAGAAACAAAACCAGCCTTGAAAATTTTATCTGGTGGATGATCAGAAACTGGAAACACTTCCAGGGAACCAAAGATTGTTTGTAGGACTTTGAACTGTTCACACTAGGATACATCCCATAATACTGATGATCACAGTTGGTTGTAACATTTATGGGACAAGTTTAAAGTTACTGTGGAGACTCTTTTTAGTCATTGTGGTTAAATTTGACCTCATTTAGGAAAAAATTCTGTTCTAAGTTTTTGATTATTTTGGACAAACTGAATCTTTTTTATTAATTTTTGAGGCACTTTGGGAAAAATTGAAGTATTTTGAACAAACTAGAAGCACTTTTGAGCCATTTTAGTGCTTTTTGGATGAGTTATTTTCCATTTTTAAAGATTTTTCAGGTGATTGTGGACACAAAGCCTCAGAAAAGTTGTAGCATTTTCTCTAATAATCACAAACAGTAGAAACGTCTTAAACCTGAGAGAGTTTTCATTCAGATTAATATCATAAAGACTGAGAGTGTTTTCTAGTCAGATTAATATCTACCATGAAGACTCAGAGTGTTTTCTTGACTTTCGGAGTGAATCTCAGCAGAAACAAACCAGCCATCAGTCAAACATCTGAGCTGTAATTTTCCTCTCGTGTTGTATAATTCTGTCGTTGAGAATCTCTCAGCTTCTGTTGGATCATAAAATAATGTGAGAGGAAAACATTCTCAACTCCAGGTTTATTTCCTGTCTCTGCTGGTTCCAGCTTCTCCGAAATCCAAAATTAAACTGGATCTGAAGACGTCACCTCCAGATATGAGAAAATAAAACAGGAATTTGATTTTTATTTACATATTTCAGAGGAGAAACCACTCATGTTTTTCTGCTCTTTTTCTTCAGTGTTAAAAAAAATCCTTTTTTCTGAAAAACCTTGATGAAGATTTTCATGTAAATGACCTGGAACAAAAACACACAAAGTGTCTGACATCAACTCTGCTGTGTGTGTGTGTGTGTGTGTGTGTGTGTGTGTGGCAGAGTGCCAGCTGGTGTGTGTTGAGTCAAGGACAGGGAGGACAAACTGAGAGCAGCAACACAACAGAGTGACAACAAGGAAGAAAAATGAGGACGGGGAGGACGGATGGAGAGATGGAGGGATGAAGAGATGGAGGGATGAAGAGATGGAGGGATGAAGAGATGGAGAGATGGAGGGATGAAGAGATGGAGGGATGAAGAGATGGAGGGATGGAGAGATGGAGGGATGAAGAGATGGAGAGATGGAGGGATGAAGAGATGGAGGGATGGAGAGATGGAGGGATGAAGAGATGGAGAGATGGAGGGATGAAGAGATGGAGGGATGAAGAGATGGAGAGATGGAGGGATGGAGAGATGGAGGGATGAAGAGATGGAGAGATGGAGGGATGAAGAGATGGAGGGATGGAGAGATGGAGGGATGAAGAGATGGAGAGATGGAGGGATGAAGAGATGGAGAGATGGAGGGATGAAGAGATGGAGGGATGGAGAGATGGAGGGATGAAGAGATGGAGAGATGGAGGGATGAAGAGATGGAGGGATGAAGAGATGGAGAGATGGAGGGATGGAGAGATGGAGGGATGAAGAGATGGAGGGATGGAGAGATGGAGGGATGAAGAGATGGAGGGATGAAGAGATGGAGAGATGGAGGGATGGAGAGATGGAGGGATGAAGAGATGGAGAGATGGAGGGATGAAGAGATGGAGAGATGGAGGGATGAAGAGATGGAGGGATGGAGAGATGGAGGGATGAAGAGATGGAGGGATGAAGAGATGGAGGGATGAAGAGATGGAGAGATGGAGGGATGAAGAGATGGAGGGATGAAGAGATGGAGGGATGAAGAGATGGAGAGATGGAGGGATGAAGAGATGGAGGGATGGAGAGATGGAGGGATGAAGAGATGGAGAGATGGAGGGATGAAGAGATGGAGGGATGGAGAGATGGAGGGATGAAGAGATGGAGAGATGGAGGGATGAAGAGATGGAGAGATGGAGGGATGAAGAGATGGAGGGATGGAGAGATGGAGGGATGAAGAGATGGAGGGATGAAGAGATGGAGAGATGGAGGGATGGAGAGATGGAGGGATGAAGAGATGGAGAGATGGAGGGATGAAGAGATGGAGAGATGGAGGGATGAAGAGATGGAGGGATGGAGAGATGGAGGGATGAAGAGATGGAGAGATGGAGGGATGAAGAGATGGAGGGATGAAGAGATGGAGAGATGGAGGGATGGAGAGATGGAGGGATGAAGAGATGGAGGGATGGAGAGATGGAGGGATGAAGAGATGGAGGGATGAAGAGATGGAGAGATGGAGGGATGGAGAGATGGAGGGATGAAGAGATGGAGAGATGGAGGGATGAAGAGATGGAGAGATGGAGGATGAAGAGATGGAGGGATGGAGAGATGGAGGGATGAAGAGATGGAGAGATGGAGGGATGGAGAGATGGAGGGATGAAGAGATGGAGGGATGGAGGATGAAGAGATGGAGAGATGGAGGGATGGAGAGATGGAGGGATGAAGAGATGGAGGGATGAAGAGATGGAGAGATGGAGGGATGAAGAGATGGAGAGATGGAGGGATGAAGAGATGGAGGGATGGAGAGATGGAGGGATGAAGAGATGGAGAGATGGAGGGATGGAGAGATGGAGAGATGGAGGGATGGAGGGATGGAGGATGAAGAGATGGAGGGATGGAGGATGAAGGGATGGAGAGATGGAGGGATGAAGAGATGGAGAGATGGAGGGATGAAGAGATGGAGGGATGGAGGGATGAAGAGATGGAGGGATGAAGAGATGAAGAGATGGAGGGATGAAGAGATGGAGGGATGAAGAGATGGAGGGATGGAGGGATGAAGAGATGGAGGGATGAAGAGATGGAGGGATGGAGGGATGAAGAGATGGAGGGATGGAGGGATGGAGGGATGAAGAGATGGAGGGATGAAGAGATGGAGGGATGGAGGGATGGAGGGATGAAGAGATGGAGGGATGAAGAGATGGAGGGATGAAGAGATGGAGAGATGGAGGGATGGAGGGATGAAGAGATGGAGGGATGAAGAGATGGAGGGATGGAGGGATGGAGGGATGAAGAGATGGAGGGATGAAGAGATGGAGGGATGGAGGGATGGAGAGATGGAGGGATGAAGAGATGGAGAGATGGAGGGATGGAGGGATGGAGGGATGGAGAGATGGAGGGATGAAGAGATGGAGGGATGAAGAGATGGAGGGATGGAGGGATGAAGAGATGGAGGGATGGAGGGATGGAGAGATGGAGGGATGAAGAGATGGAGGGATGAAGAGATGGAGGGATGGAGGGATGGAGGGATGGAGGGATGAAGAGATGGAGGGATGGAGGGATGGAGGGATGAAGAGATGGAGGGATGAAGAGATGGAGGGATGAAGAGATGGAGGGATGGAGGGATGAAGAGATGGAGGGATGGAGGGATGGAGGGATGAAGAGATGGAGGGATGGAGAGATGGAGGGATGAAGAGATGGAGGGATGGAGGGATGGAGGGATGAAGAGATGGAGGGATGGAGGGATGAAGAGATGGAGGGATGGAGGGATGAAGAGATGGAGGGATGGAGGGATGAAGAGATGGAGGGATGAAGAGATGGAGGGATGGAGGGATGAAGAGATGGAGAGATGGAGGGATGGAGAGATGGAGGGATGAAGAGATGGAGGGATGGAGGGATGGAGGGAGGGAGGGATGAAGAGATGGAGGGATGGAGGGAGGGAGGGATGAAGAGATGGAGGGATGGAGGGATGGAGAGATGGAGGGATGAAGAGATGGAGGGATGGAGGGATGGAGGGAGGGAGGGATGAAGAGATGGAGGGATGGAGGGAGGGAGGGATGGAGAGATGGAGGGATGAAGATGGAGAGATGAGAGATGGAGGGATGGAGGGATGAAGAGATGGAGGGATGGAGGGATGGAGGGATGGAGGGATGGAGGGATGGAGGGATGGAGAGATGGAGGGATGGAGGGATGGAGGGATGAAGAGATGGAGGGATGGAGGGATGAAGAGATGGAGGGATGGAGGGAGGGAGGGATGGAGAGATGGAGGGATGGAGGGAGGGAGGGATGGATGGAGAGATGGAGGGATGAAGATGGAGAGATGAGAGATGGAGGGATGAAGATGGAGAGATGAGAGATGGAGGGATGAAGATGGAGAGATGAGAGATGGAGGGATGAAGAGATGGAGGGATGAGAAGTATGTGTTTATAGTTGTTTTGTGTTGTTTTTGTGGTAATTTTGGTTGTGCTGTGTCTCTTTCAGGTCATTTTTCCATTTTTTAAAGGTTGTTTTGTGTGTTTTTATGGTTGTTTTTGTGTCTGTTCGTGGTCATTTTGTGTGTCTTTGTGGTTGTTTGGCGACTTTTCAAGGTCTTTTTTTATTTCTTTAAGGTAGTTTTACATTTCTTTCTGGTAATTTTCATTTCTTGGAGGTTGTTTTGTGTCTTTGTGATGGTTTTGCGTCTCTTTTAGTTCTGACCGTTTCTATCAGTTTGTCCTACAGCAGATCTTCTGTTGAGGTGACTCATGGATCAGGTTCTCCTTCCTTGGACCCTATTTGCTGACTTCTAGCCTCCAGAACCACCTTTAGATGAGCTGCAGACCTTCTGGAGACGTTGTGGAGCCATTCTGATCTAACATCACAGCTGGTTCTCATCGTTCCTGTTGAGGAACTGAGTGTTTCTGCTGACAGGATCCATCAGAACCAGATCATCCTGTTATTCCCTCCACCTGTAGAGTTTAGATCCGGTCGCTTTGTTTCCTCCAGGACCAAAAGAACCGGGTGTTCTGGAGCTGCTCAGCAGGTGTTAAAATGAGATGGAGGAGGAGAAAAGCCACTGTCTGCTCTGAATTACTTCATCTGACGTATTAACAGCGGAAAATAGTGTTTAAAGGCCACAGGAAGCTTCAGGGATGGAGGTTTAAGTTCACCAGAAATATCTAGAAGGTCCAAACCTCAGAACCTTCAGCAGCAGACACCATCTGGAGTCAAGAAGCTTCCTCTATTCTGACCCAAACTGCTTTAGTTCTCACTCTTCAGTTCTGTTTTTACGACTAACCTCCACAGACAGCTGATTAAATGAATCATTTCAGACTCCTGGTGTCGCTCTGATGCCTCAACAGCTCAGATTCTGACAATATTCTAACATTTATCGCTTTATTTCCTGTTTTTAGTCTTGTCAAACTGAGAAGCAAAGTGTGAAGGAATTTATGCAACTAAAGACTTCATACCTCAATCATGAGACATAAAACAGCCAAAAATGTAAAGTACAAATATTCAGGTTCATCTTTAATGTGCAAAAATATCAAAGATAATAACATCAGCAATGATAGACAGTAAAATCACAGACAGTGGTCATTTTGTTCTGGTCATTTTTTCATTTTTTAAAAAGTTGTTCTGTGTATTTTTTATAGTGGTTTTGTGTGTTTTTATGGTTGTAATGTGTGTTTTTATGGTGGTTTTGTGAGTTTTTGTGGTGGTTCTGTGTATTTTTATGGTTGTTTTGTGTGTTTCGATGTTTTTTACGTGTGTCTTTGCAGTTGTCATATTTTCAAGGTCTTTTTTAAGATTGTGTTACATTTCTTTGTGGTCATTTTGCATTTTCTTCTAGATGCTTTTCTTGCACGGACTGATTAATTTAGCCTCAAAATAGTTGGATATTAATTTAATAGTTTTAGTTCCCTCAAACACATCTGAGCAGGTTTATATTCACTAAAATTGTCATGGAAACACCCACACTAGAGACAGGTTAAAGTAAAAAACAACCTAATGATTCTTAATTTGGATTTTCGGAAAACGTGTTTATTTGTTGTTTTACGTCTAAGTTTATCATCATTTTAGGTTTTAAATTCACCAAAACCTGAACAGAATTGCCCACATTAGGGACAAGTTAAAGGAAAAAATCTAAAGAATCTGGAAACCAAAAAATCCCTCAAATTGACTGATTTTGGACTTTAAGATATAAAAACAAGACAAAATAATGAAAGACATCTACATAAAGTAGATTTTTCTCTATGAGTCAATTGTCAGAATAGTTATTAATGAATTGGCAGTTGATTGATAAACTGATTATTGGTTTTAGGTCTATAGATTTTCTGTTTGAGTCAGTTTCTGTCAATCCTCAGCCTCTGAGCTCTCAGCTTCTCTTATGTCTGAACTTGTCAGAGTACATGATTCCAACACACACACACACACACACACACACATTATAACGCACACTATAACACTGAAACACAGAAGGGTTTCAGTGAGGCAGGAAGGTATTGGCACTGAGGGAATACAAGGAGCAGACAGTAATTAGGAACCAGCCTACTGTACCACAGACACACACACACACACACACACAGACACACACACACACACACACACGGTAACACACACACACACACGGTAACACACACACACACACGGTAACACACACACACGGTAACACACACACACACACGGTAACACACACACACGGTAACACACACACACACACGTAACACACACACGGTAACACACACACACGGTAACACACACACACACACACACACACGGTAACACACACACACGGTAACACACACACACACACACACGGTAACACACACGGTAACACACACACACACGGTAACACACACACACACACACACGGTAACACACACACACACGGTAACACACACACAGGGTAACACACACACACACGGTAACACACACACACACACACACACGGTAACACACACACAGGGTAACACACACACACACACACACACACACACACACACACACACGGTAACACACACACACACACCGGTAACACACACACACGGTAACACACACACACACACACACGGTAACACACACGGTAACACACACACACACGGTAACACACACACACACACGGTAACACACACACACGGTAACACACACACACACACACACGGTAACACACACACAGGGTAACACACACACACACGGTAACACACACACACACACACACACACACACACACACACACACACACAATGTAATTAGGTAAGGGCCCTGATGCCCCAGTGGTGAAGTGAACAAGCCCCAGAATACCCTCAGTGGGAGCAGCTGAACACTATAATACGTGGGAAACACACGCACACACACACACATTAATTAAGTGGCCTGCTGTGTGGACGGTCTCGCTGGGAGTGTTGGGTGGACCAGCAGCCGTCAGGATTAACACCAGTCGACCCGCTGAACGTCAGCGACGGCATCATTCAGCTTCACTGCTGCTTTTAGCCACATGTAGGGGTTTATGGGCTCCAGAAACCTCACAGGAAGTCACAGAGTGGGGACAAATTAAAGGAAAAACCAACCGTAAGAGTCCTAATAAGATGTTGGACCAACACTCACTTATTCACCACTTTACCTTCACCACTACACATCACTTCAGGCTTTAAATTCATCAAAAATCATCACACAAACTCACAGAGTGGGGACAAAATAAAGAAAAAAACCAACTGATAGAGTCTTAAGATGTTGGGACATCAAATACTTATTCATCGCTTTACAAGAATCAAGAATCAAGAATCTTTATTGTCATTGTGTTTCCACACAGCGAAATTTCGATTGGTGACTCCCAGCCATAGATAAAGAATAGAAAAAGGCACACTATGTACAAATAAAATTTAAAAAAATACTGAAAGATATAAATATGTAAGCAGTCTTAGTGCACATGAGCAGTAGGATGGGCGATAAAGTTCAGTCCAGTGAAGACTCAGTTCTTTACTGCACATAGTGAGTCTGTTGTGTGTTCAGAGGGAATGGATGGACAGCTCTGGGATAAAAACTGTTTTTCAGTTTGGAGGTCAGAGTTTTTATGCTTCTGTACCGTTTCCCCGAGGGAAGCGGAACAAACAGTCCATTTCCTGGGTGGGTGGGGTCAGCAGCGATACATCGGGCCTTCCTCTGGACCCGGTATACTGAGTCCAGGTCTGGAAGTCTACCTTTATTGGCATTTTAGGTTTTATATTCACCAAAATCATCATAGAAGCTCACACACTAGGGACAAATTAAAAGAAAAACCAACCTAAAGAGTTGGACCATTGCTCTCTTATTCGCTGCTTTATTTCTACTTTTAGCATCATTTCAGGCTTTAAATTCACCAAAAATCATCACAGAAACTCACAGAGAGGTGACAAGTTAATGGAAACACCAACATAACGTTTCTTAGTTAGGGTTTTTGGAAACCACGTCTTTTTTCGCTGCTTTACTTCTACATTTATCGTGGTTTTAGGTTTAAAATTCACTAAAAAAATCCCACAACAACACACGTACAAGAGACAAGTCGCTTTACTTGGACCTCTACGCATCATTTTATGTTATAAATTCACCAAAAACGGCACAAGAACACACAGACTAGGGACAAATTAAAGGAAAAACCAACCTAAAGAGTCTTAAGATGCTGGACCACTACTCACTTATTCACCACTACACATCACTTCAGACTTTAAATTCACTGAAAATCATCACACAAACTCACAGAGTGGGGACAAAATAAAGGAAAAACCATCCTAATCCATCTTAATTAGGGTTTTTGGAAACCATGTCTTTATCCACCACTTTACTTCTATGTTCATCATCAATTTAGGCTTTAAATTCACCAAAAACTGTACAGAAACACACAGACCTAGATGGTAGGGTTCCTCCTGAACCTGCTGGAATTTGAGCTTCTAAATATTCTTACATCTTATTTTAACACATTTTACTTTAAAAAATGAAAATGAAGTGATGTTTTCAGAAGTCTGAATTATTGAGTCTCTGATTTTGCCCTCCTGGCTGGTCAACATCTCCATCATCTTTCTCTTTCTTCTTGCTAAATTTGAGCTTCTAAACTATTTTATTCCAGTCTGTTATAAACCTGACTGGTTAATAATTTCTTCATCTTCCTCTTGCTAGATCTGATTTTCTTCCAGTCTATTCTGGACCCGGCTGGGTTGTGGGATGCTGAACAGACGCAGCGAGCCGCCGGCCTGCCGCTGAGCCGGGTGTTAATCTGCCGTTAATTTGTCTGGACGCTAACAGGAGATGTGGTGAAGCTGCAGGAGTTTAGAGTGAAGCTGTTAGTCATTAATTTAAGCGACTCCGAGGTGATGAGGCCACATGTCTCCATTATTCTCCATCACTCCGGCGGCTTGCATAATAACTCTGACACTGGAGAGGCTCAGAACTTCAGCAGCTCCTCTGAGGGCTTTATCATATTTATTATTAATATAATAATTAGAAGAGGAGGTTCTTCTGGTGGATGGAGAACCTCCTCATTACAGATCTGATCCTCATGAAGGAGCTCAATGAATCATTAATATCTGGGTTCATGACAGAGAAGTTTTTAAGTCCCACAAACCTTCACTGAGCAGGAGAACTTTACTGGATTAATATGAAGTATAAATTAACGTGCTGACGTCTGATGTTCACTGAAGTCATTTTTCCAAGTCAGAAAACGGTGAAAAATGTTGATCAGAGTTTCCTCAAGTCAAATACGACAAAACTCTTGTTTGGTCAACAACCCAAAGATAATCAGAAACCAGAAAATATTCACATTTAAGAAGAATTTAGACTCTTTTTGTTAACGATGACTCAAACTGAATATTGATTATTAATACAGCTGGAGGTTAATGTGATACTGGACAGCTAACAGACTGATTTTGGTGCAGCTCTTGTTTGAATCCGAACACTGAAACCTTTTCAACAGTTGGAGAGATTTTTAGCTCTAAATTCAGTATATTAAAGCTCAGTGTGACCCTGAAGGAACCTTATAAAGTCTCTGAATCCAACAGGATTCGTAAAGATCCTCTAGATATCCGTTGGTCCATGAAGATCCTCTCGATATTCATAGATTGGTGAAGACTTTCTAGATGTTGGTAGATCCATTAAGATTGGTGAGACTTTCCGAACCGTAGAACCATCCTGGAGGAAACAACCTCAGCACTAAAATTAAATGAATGCTGACCAACAGTCTGATGGATGATGCAAGGAGGAGGATGGATGGGTAAGAAGGAGGAGGAAGAGGAGGAGGAGGAGGAGGAGGAGGAAAGAGGAGGAGGAAGAGTAGAAAGAGGAGGAGGAGGAGGAGGGAAGAGGAGGAGGAAGAGGAGGAGAAGGAGGAGGAGGAGGAAGAGGAGGATGGAGGAGGAAAAGAGGAGGAAGAGGAGGAGGAAGAGTAGAAAGAGGAGGAGGAGGAGGAGGAGGAAGAGGAAGGAGGAGGAGGAGGAAGAGAAAGAGGAAGAGGAGGAGGAGGAGGAGGAAGAGAAGGAGAGGAGGAGAAAGAGGAGGAAGAGGAGGAGGAGGAGGAGGAGGAGGAGGAAGAGGAGGAGGAGGAGGAGAAAGAGGAGGAAAGGTGGAGGAAGAGGAGAAAGAGGAGGAGGAAGAGAGGAGAAGAGGAGAAAGAGGAGGAGAAAGGAGGAGAAAGAGGAGGAGAGAAGGAGGGGGAAGAGTAGGAAAGAGGAGAGGAGGAGGAGGAGAAGAGGAAGAAGAGAGGAGGAGGAAGAGGAGGAGGAGGAGGAA
>CM009725.1:27736049-27745044 GCA_003047355.2 Amphiprion percula | reverse complement strand
CTCCTCCTTCCTCCTCCTCTTCTCCTCCCTCCTCCTCCTCTTCCTCCTTCCCTCCTCTTTCTCTCCTCCCTCTCTCCTCCCTCTCTCCTCCTCTTCTCTCCTCCTCCCTCCTCTCTTCCTCTCCTCCTCCTCCCTCTTCCTCCTCTTTCTCCTCCCCTCCCTCTTCTCCTCTTCCTCCTCCTCTCCTCCTCTTTCTCCCTCCTCCTCTCCTCTTTCCTCTCCCTCCTCCTCCTCCTCTTCCTCCTTCTTCTCTCCTCCTCCTCCTCCTCCTCCTCCTCTTTTCTCCTTCTCCTCCTCCTCCCTCCTCTTCCTCCTCCTCCTTCCTCCTCTTTCTTACTCTTCCTCCTCCCTCTCCTCTTCCTCCTCCTCCTCCTCCTCCTCTTCTCTCTCTTCCTCCTCTCTTCCTCCTCTTTCCCTCTCTTTCTCCTCTTTTCCTCCTCTCTTTCCCTCTCCTCCTCTCCTCCTTCCCTCCCTCTTCCTCCTCCTCCCTCCTTCCTCCTCCCTCCTCTTTCTACTCTTCCTCCCCTCTCCTCCTCTTTCTCCTTCCTCCCTCTTTCCTCCTCCCTCCCTCCTCCTCCTCTTCCTCTTCCTCCTCCTTTCTCCTCCTCCTCCTCTTCCTCCTCTTTCTCTCCTCCTCCTCCTCCTCTCTCCTCCTCCTCCTCCTTCCTCTCCTCCTCTCCTCCTCCTCCTCCTCTTCCTCCTCTTTCTCCTCCTCTTTCCTCCTCCTTCCTCCTCCTCCTCCTCTTTCTCCTTCCTCCTCCTCTTCCTCCTCTTTCCTCCTCCCTCCTCCTCCTCTCCTCCTCTTTCCTCCTCCTCCTCCCCTCTCTCCTCCTCCTCCTCCTCCTCCTCTCTCCTCCTCTCTTCTCTCCTCCTCTTCTCTCCTCTTCCTCCTCCTCTTTCCTCCTCCTCCTCTCTCCCTCCTCCTTCCTCCTCCTCCTCCTCTTCTCCCTCCTTCCTCCCTCCTCCTCCTTCTTTCTCTCTTTCCTCCTCCTCTTCCTCCTCTTTCTCCTCCTCCTCCTCCTCTTTCCTCCCTCCTCCTCCTCCTCCTTCTTCCTCTTCCTCCTCTCTTCTCCTCCTCCTCCTCTTCCTCCTCTTTCTCTCCTTCCTCCTCCTCTTCTCCTCCTCCTTCCTCCCCTCTTCCTCCTCTTTTCTCCTCCTCTCTTCTCTTCTTCCTCCTCCTTTCCTCCTCTTTCTCCTCCTCCTCCTTCCTCCTTTCCTCCTCCTCCTCCTCCTCCTCCTCTCTCCTCTTCTCTCCTCCTCCTCCTCCTCCTCCTCTTTCTACTCTTCCTCCTCCTCCTCCTCCTCTTCCTCCTCCTCCTCCTTCCTCCTCTTTCTACTCTTCCTCCTCCTCTCCCCTCTCTTTCTCCTCCTCCTCCTCTCTCCTCCTCCTCCTCCTCTTCCTCTTCCTCCTTCTTCCTCCTCCTCCTCTCCTCCTCCTCTTCCTCCTCCTCCCTCCAGCAACACAAGTAAACACACAATAACAACCAACACACATACAAATACCAACAACACAGACATATCAACGATAAACACACACACACGCACGCACACACCCTGAGTGTGTTTGAGTGTTTCAGTGATTATAAACGTGGATCAGCTGCGGTGCAACCAGTGATCCAGCAGAGAAATAACGAAACACGCACGCACGCACGCGCACGGAACGGCGGTGTTGCGCCGGCTGGAGGACCCAGAGATGTGTGTGTCCTTTCCTTTTTTCCTGTCAGCAGCCGGAGGAGGGAAAAATGCTCCGCCGAGCCTCAGAGCTTCTGACCGCCGAGCGACGCTCCGCCGCGGGACGGAACCGGTTCCGGTACGGGGATGTAGGCGCTGCTGCAGCGGCAGCGGGAACGTAAAGATTGGACGCGCCTGTTTGCCGTTTTCTCCCCGGAGCGCACGCAGGAAATTCCGGCGTAGAGTCCGAGCCGACCGGAGATCCAGAGCAGACGGCGGGACCTGGGCAGGCCTCCGCCCCGGGTTCCCCTCACTGCGCCCGGCATGCCGCTGCTGCCGCGGCCGCCTCCCCGCCCGCTCTCCCGTTGCTTCCACGCTGCTGAGCGGCGGCGGACACAGACGAACACAACACGCACGGCCGCACGCACACTCCCACCACACACACGCTCGCTGGCACACACGGACATGGCTTTGTCTTAACACACCGACCATGGACGCATTGCTGTCAGGACGCCGCGCTCCGCGCTCCGCGTCCTGCTGAGGAGGAACCGAGGAACCGGAGCTGAAGATGGCGCCCACCAAGCCGAGCCTGCAGCAGGACCCGACCCGCAGAGAACGGTAACGGTACCGGGCAGCTCCGGAGGCTCCGAGGGGCTGGAGGCTCCGGAGGGGCGTGCGTGGCCGCGTGCGTGTGTGTGAGTGTTGCGGGTAACAGGTCTGCTGTCTTTGACTGCTCCTCCCTGTGCGCGTGTTTGTGTGTGGGAACACCTGTGCGTGCGTGTGCGCGCGCACGCCAAAAGCAGCGTGTTGACGCTCTGAGGTGCGCGAGCGTCGAACAAAACATCCAGAGCGTGGCGTGTGTGTGCGCGGCGCGCGCACGCAGGTCAGACCTGAGTGTGACCTTAAAGGTGTTTCTCTGCTTTTTGGGTGGATTTAAGGTGGAAATGTGAGGATTTTGTGTTTTCTTTCTGATTAATTCTGTGAATAATTAATGAGATTCAGTTTATGTCTATAAAAGCTTCTGTTTCTTCACCTGTTGATCTGAGGATTCATCTGAAGCAGCTCCTGGCGTGTTGTTGGGGTCACCTGTCACACCTGAAACCTGGCGTGTGCAGGGTTTCAGGTGTGACAGTAATGTGTTGCTGGCGTGTTGCTGGCGTGTTTTCCTTCAAGCTGTGACGTGTTGACGAAGCAGCAGATAGTTTAGTTCAGACTGAGGATGATGCAGATCTTCGGTTCAACATTATTATTATTATTATTAACGGAGCGTCCATGGAGGGTTTTAGTTTAACGTTTTTTACTGATATGTTTTTACTTTTTGCTGGTATGTTTTAGTTTTTCATCTTCTTTAGTTTAGTCGTCATGGTGTGTTTTAGTTTTTTTTGGTGTGTTTTAGTGTTTTAGTTTTTAGTCTTAATGGTTTTAGTCTTTAGTTTTTGTCTTCGTTGGTGTGTTTTAGTTTTAGTATTTATTAGTGTGTTTTATTTTAGTTTTTTATCTTGGTGTGTATTAGTTTTTTGTCTTTGTTGGTTTTAGTCTTTAGTTTTTTGTTGGTGTTTTAGCTTTTAGTGTGTTCTAGTTTTTGTCTTCGATAGGTGCATTTTTGCTCTTTTTCGGTGTGTTTTAGTCTTCAGTCACGTCATCTCTGCAGTACCTTTCAGCTGATGCTGCGAGTCTGTACTGTATTATTAGCCTGGATTGTGTTATTGTGAGTCCGTATTGTGTTATTGTTGAGTCTGTATTGTGAGTCCGTATTGTTTATTGTTGAGTCTGTATTGTGAGGTCCGTATTGTGTTATTGTTAGGTCTGTATTGTGAGTCCGTATGTGTTGTTGTGAGTCCGTATTGTGTTGTTGAGTCCGTATTGTGTTATTGTGAGTCCGTATTGTGTTATGTTGAGTCCGTTTGTGTTGTTGTGAGTCCGTATTGTGTTGTTGTTGAGTCCGTATTGTGAGTCCGTATTGTGTTATTGTTAGTCCGTATTGTGTTATTGTTGAGTCCGTATTGTGTTGTTGTGAGTCCGTATTGTATTGTTGTTGAGTCCGTATTGTGTTATTGTTGAGTCCGTATTGTGTTGTGAGTCCGTATTGTGTGTTGTTGAGCCGTATTGTGAGTCCGTATTGTGTTGTTGTGAGTCCGTATTGTGTTGTATGAGTCCGTATTGTGGTGTTGTGAGTCCATATTGTTGATGTTGTGAGTCCATATTGTGTTGTTATTGAGTCCGTATTGTGTTGTTGTGGAGTCCGTATTGTGAGTCCGCTATTGTGTTGTTGTGAGTCCGTATTGGTTGTTGTGAGTCCGTATTGTGTTGTTATGAGTCCGTATTGTGGTGTTGTGAGTCCATATTGTGATGTTGTGAGTCCATATTGTGTTGTTATGAGTCCGTATTGTGTTGTTGTGAGTCCGTATGTGGTGTTGTGAGTCCGTATTGTGGTGTTGTTGAATCCCGTATTGTGAGTCCGTATTGTTGTTGTTGTGAGTCCGTATTGTGTTGTTGTGAGTCCATATTGTGATGTTGTGAGTCTGTATTGTGTGTTGTGAGTCTGTATTGTGATATTGTGAGTCTGAATTGTGATGTTGTGAGTCCGTATTTGTGTTATTGTGAGTCTGTACTGTATTATTTAGCCCGTATTGTGTATTGTGAGTCTGTATTGGATGTGTGAGTCCGTATTGTGTTATTGTGAGTCCGTATTGTGTTGTTGTGAGTCCGTATTGTGATGTTGTGATGCCGTATTGTGGTGTTGTGAGTCCGTATTGTGGTGTTGTGAGTCCGTATTGTGGTGTTGTGAGTCCGTATGTGATGTTCTGAGTCCGTATTGTGATGTTCTGAGTCCGTATTGTGTTATTGTGAGTCCGTATTGTGTTATTGTGAGTAGAGGTCGACAGATATGGGATGGCCGATATCTAAAGCCGATTGTAGAAGCGGATTTTTAAGGCCGATATCCTTTTTTTTTTAAAGCACATCGATTACAAAAGGCAATTCAAACACAAAGTATATACATGTATATTACTACAATTAAATACACTAGTAGAACTCTAACATTTATTGAACACAAAAAGTGAAAAGTACAATAACATAAAAAAATACTTAAAGTTTACAAAAAATACAATTTAAAAAGTAACCTGAAAGTGCAATTGCTTGTTCAAGTATAAAAGATAAAACATGATCACAAAATAAAAACTGTAACAAATGCTAATTAAATTAATAATGTAGTGCAGTTAAACATTACAAATCTTAGATAAAACACAAAATTAAAACAAAAAAGTTTAATATGAAATTGGCATCAACGGTAATTTCTCAAGTGTCTTCAATGACTAAATAAAACTTTTTTTTTAATAAATTTAACTCAAAAAGTGCGTGGAGCGAGGCTTGTTGTTGCCTGGCTCCCCTCATGCTCCCCTCATACTCTGCTCTCTGAGTGCCGGGGGTCCTTCTAAGGGAAAAGCGGTTGCGGCAGCTGCCCGTACAGGTGCCTGATCACAATCGGCTTTTTATTTGTAAATATCGGGCCGATGGCCGATATTGAAAGAGTCCATATATCGGCCCAAAATATCGGCCGGCCGATATATCGGTCGACCTCTAATTGTGAGTCTGTATTGTGTTATTGTTGAGTCCGTATTGTGTTGTTGTGAGTCCGTCGGTGTTTCGGTTGTGTTAATGACAGCCGGTGAACCTGAAGAGAGGCTGTGATTCTTCTTGTCCAGGATAATCGTCCTGAATCAGGTTTATTTTCTCTGCGTAGACGTGAAACACTCGTTCCTCCTCTGGTTCTGCCGCTGCTCTGAATCTCTGATGTGGTTTCATTTCTTCATTTCTTCGTGTCCGCTGGTCTGAGCAACGTCTGCAGGAAATAAAACAGAAAAATCACATTATCCTGAAATATGATCATTAATTTAAAATGTTTTTTATCAGCTTTATAAAATCACATCTGTTTCTGATCCTTAAAAAGTAAAAATAGATTCTTACAGTAAATATTTGACATTATTCA
Organism: Amphiprion percula; assembly: GCA_003047355.2. NCBI lineage: Eukaryota > Metazoa > Chordata > Actinopteri > Pomacentridae > Amphiprion > Amphiprion percula. The sequence goes on along the minus strand of CM009725.1, from coordinate 27,739,385 downwards.
GTAAATTCCTTCATGTGAGATCAGGCCTGAACAGGACGATTAGTCTGAGTTCAGGTTAAACAATAAGCTTCTCCTGAAGGTTGTGATTAGAAATAAACTGTCCACAGGAACAATATTTTAATGAAATGCGTTTATATTACGTACATTTCTGTGCAAGCTTCACTTCTCATCAATCATTTTAAACAGAAACACTGAATTTATTCTGAACTCTAGTTTGATTATTGAGGTTTTGTTTTCATTTCTCTGATTTTAAAATGAGGCTGCAGCGTTTTAAACTCGTCTCATCTGAAGCAGATTCTGACCTCAGTTTGATCAAATCCTGCAACACATTGGAGGATTTATTTCTATCAACATAAAGGAGAGAGCAGACGTCGTATTTATCTCATAGATCTGCTGTTTTAGGTCTCCTTCAGGCTGGAGATGAGATGTTCCACTGATGGTTCCTGAAATAATTCACATCTGCTTCCTCCTCTAATTAATTTTAGTTCCAGCAGATCAGTTTCATGTTCTGCCGGGGCATCGTCTCGACATCCCGGGCTGAACCACGCCCAACAGGACTGTAGAGTAATCGGAGTTGTGACCGGATGTAATCTGATTACTGTAGACTCAGTAGCACAGAATAATAGAGTCACTGGTCTGGATTTGAACCGACTTAAACCTGTGTTGAGAAACTTTGCTTTCTTTCCTCCGGCACTGAGATCTTTGCTCTCTTTATTCTCAGACTTTAATTCTTCCTCTGAAGTTTCTTTTTTTCATCTCCAGCATCAGATGAAAGTTTTTTATTCCTCTGTATTCTCTGCTGTTCTTCTAGCTTCTGTTGCTGCTCCAGTTTTACGTTTTCTGCTCCTTAAGCTCGACTGAAACTAACCTGATGTCACCACAGACGAAAGATTTAAGCTGTGGTTTACGGTGGAATGTACAGATTTACCTGCAGCTGCTGCATTTTGAGTTTCTCTCTAGAAGATTTACTCTCTAGCTTCAGATGAATGATTCTGGATCCCGTTCGTAACTTTTAGGATTCAGGGTTTTCATTCCTCTGAAGTTTCCGTTTTATTGCAAAACAGGTTTTTGTATACGAGGAATTTAACTCAGTGTTTTGTAGGTACAGACTGACAAAAATAAAAAGCAAGCGTTGTAACACAAAGAGGTCACCTTAAATCCAAGGTACTATAGAAATAATGGAAGTATTTAAAGTGAGAGTTGAGCAGAAATGTGCAAATTAACTGACTTAATCTCCCGAGAATGTGCAAAACAACACAGTACGTGATGTAAAGAAGTGTAAATGTGCTAACTGATATGAATCCTGTGTGTTGGTGGTTTACACTCGGACTCTGGTGTTCTTCATGAGCTCAGATGCTGTCGAGGTGTTTTCGTTCAGACTTCTGGAATCAGTTTCTGCTGTTTTATCCTCATTCAGCTGTTTCTGTAGAGAGAAGGTGAGAAGTTAAAGAGTCACAAAAGCTCCATTTATGTGGAGCAAACCGGACGATGATCCGGTGAAGAAGCACTCGATGCGTTTGAGTTGTCCGGGTCAGAGCCGAGCAGCAGATTAACAGCAGCTCATTTGCATTTCTGAGCTGTTAAAGAGCAGGAAGAAGCCGGCGGAGGGTCACGGGTCGGATGTTCGGAGGAGGAACTACACCTCGCTGCTGTCCGGCTTCAGGTTTTATCTGTAATTCAGGTTCGTATCTGCCATCCGGTCCAATTACTGGAAGGTTCCTGGACCTTAATCTCACCTGAACAGAGAATCAGGAGGTTTTACTGCACCGGGGTTCTGATTCTACGTTCGGCTTTAAGCTGAATTTAGTGGATTGTTTCCACGTTTTTTTGGTTTGAAAACCTGAAAAATGATGACAGTGAGACCAGATGGATCCTCACCTGTTAGTCATAGAAATACAGAGAAAAATGTTAAAATCTTCTCTGTCAGCTCTGAAAGGATGATTTAATTTAAAGCCCAGAACCAAATAAAGTCTCGTGTTTCGTCGGGTTTTCCTGCCAGAGATTCTGGTTCTGATGCAGCTCTTATCTGATGGATCTTATCAGCTTATCATCAAAGTACCTGCTGGTGTCTGACGGCAGACTGTCGGTTTTTAGGAATTCTTTTCAATAAATAATGCATTGAAAGAAGCTGTTTGTGGAGGTGAAGCTGGTTGAAGCTGTGATGGAGGAAAACCAGCTCCACCTGCTCAAGTCTCGGTGTTCAGGTGTCGAGATGTTCCTCAAACGTCTCTGTGAGTTTTGTGGATGGAGCAGATCATCAGAAGTGACCAAATGCCGAATGTGATTGGTTTTGTCGTGATCCAGAAGGTTCTTTATTGGTTTACCTCCTCTTTCTCACGTTTTCTGCACCACTGAAGTCCTGATAATCGAATAATGGAGGTCTAACCGTGTTTCTAGAACAGATTTTTACTCATATTTTTAATTTACTGCACTAGAAAGTTAATTATAAAAACAGCAAAATATTAACTCTCACCATCAATGCGGTTTATGTCAGATGGAAACTTGATTTGTTTAAACTCTGATGAAGGAAGCAGCTGATCCTGAGGGTTGGGCCTTCAGAAGCCTCATGATGATGGAGGTTTGGGGGTTTCTGATGGTTTTGGCCTCAGAATCATCTGCTTCCTTCATTGATTTCACCTCCAGATCATGTGAAAGAGGTTTAATAACACCTGAGGTGAAAGATTGATTCATCACAGGTGATTGGAGGACAACCAGCTCCACCTGCTCAGTCCTCCAATCACAGGTTCAGGGTTTAATCTGCAGCTCGTCATGTTGGAGTGTTTTACGGTCATCAGTATAATCAGAATGTAAAGTCCAGCTGCCGTTATTATACTGTTTAAATAATCACCAACTCTTTCTGTATTCAGCCTAATTTCATCCAATATGTGAATATTTTCCTCCTCTGTGGCAGCAATCTGCAGATCTTTGGATGAAACATTCGACTTCTTGGACTTTAGAAAACTCTGATCCACGTTTTCACTGTTTTTGAAAACAAGTAGCTGATTGGTTGGTAGAGGAAGTGGATGTTGTCTCTCATAGTAAAGTAGTTTTTGCTCTTTCCTTGGTTGCAGTAGTCTGTTGTTTTAATTATTGGTTTTAAAAAGCGTTCTGCTGATCTGAACACCTGAGACGTAACGCTGGTCTCACCTGGTTCTCCGAAGCATCTAAAGGTTCTGTTCAGGTTCCATTACTGCTGCTAGAAGAGGTGTTGGATTAGTTTCACATAAATGAGATAAAAACCTGGAATATGTCAAGAACTGATAAACAACCATGATAGACAATGTGTTCTCCAGTTGGGTTCTTGCTGAGGATGGATTAGTGTTTCCTGAAGATCAG
>CM009725.1:27721049-27733549 GCA_003047355.2 Amphiprion percula | reverse complement strand
GTACAGCGGCGAGGAGAGATGATGGGGAGGAGGCAGCAGAGGGAGGAGGTCCAGACAGGGAAGAGCCGGACGGGGAAATCAGAGGACGGATCATAAAACCCAGATTTCAGACTGAGAGGGGAAATGGAAGAAGAAAGGATATTCTGTGAGTCAGAGCAAGACGTGACAGCATCGACAGTTTATGTTAATGTGAAGAGGACAGTGCCATCATGTGGCTGCTGGTGGTTTACATAGGGAGGAGGTTGGGGTGGAGGGACGGTCAACAGAACATCACCCTACAGACAGCAGATCATTTTAAAGGAACCTGCTTTTTCTTTTTGAATAACGTTACTGAACACAAACCTTGAACACTTTGTTCTCATTAGACAGTTTTCTACTGCAGGAAACATATCCAGGATCGCCGTCTTCATCAGAACTTTTGTATCTCCATCATAGAATCCACAAGCTTCTTCAGCTTCATGTCCACTGAGCAGACTGAACGTCCATAAGTATAAAATGAAACTGATTAAAAACAGACGACTGATTAGAAAAACAGCCAATGGAATCTCCAGAGTCCAGAAGTTCAGTTTGTTGCTTCCAGCTGTTTGTAGTTTTTCCTCTGAGTTCATTAAATTCCTGCAGCATCAGGATAAGAAAAGATTATTATTATTATTATTATTCTGATTCTAAACCATCACTCACACAGACAGGACCTGTTCTGTTTGACCTCCATTATAATCATGAAGTTTACATATGAACTGCAGGTGCTGATGTCATTAAGGTGGATATGTACGAAGTATGTGTGGATTCAGATAAAATTAAACTTTACTGATTCCACAGCAGGGAAAGGATCAGAAATGTAGGAGCATCAGTAAAAGAATAAAGATAGAAATATGAAAATATAATATAGATTCTTCTATATGTAGAAAATCAGATATTAAACACTAATACCTCTGAAAATGGAGAATAAAGAAGCTGCATGTGGTTATTCTACATGTAGAGAAATACTTTTATTACATGATCTTTTAGGTGAAGAAAACTCAATATTGCTGCTCGGGTTTAGTGTGTTGATGCTGCATTATTCCACTTTTCTCCATCTCAGAGGGAAATTCTGCACCTTTAAAATGTACTGCAGTAATTATTACTTTAACATTCATATTTTAGTGGCAGTGAAGATGTTTAATTTTAGGAGCTTTGGTGAGAAATGTTCAAATTTTTTCCGTATTTTCGGCTGGTTGTAGAGACGTTGTGAGGAACGTTTGTGTTAATGTGAAGTTAGTCTGAACGGAGTAAAAGAGAAGAGATGCAGCTGAATCCTGAAAACAGAGAAGGAAAAGATCCCAGTAGAACCCAGAGGTGAAATGTGAAGCACAGATTAGGAGCTGAGTGATGTCGAGTTTCTCATCGACTTGATTGGCTCTCAGCACCGACACCGTCACAAGAATCACACTCTTCACCGCAGGATGAAACTCACATGAAGCTCAGAGCCCTGCAGGAGGCAGCCTGACACACACACACACACACACACACACACACACACACACACACACATTCCTGTACTTGCTCCACAGTGAGGACCGAGTGAAAAGGCCCACAAAGTGAGAACCACCAGTTCTGTTAGATGTAGAAACACAAAATAACTATTTCTGGCCACTATGTGGTGCCCTTATCCAAAACACCGCCTTAGATTTCACTAAACACCAAGATTTAGATAAAAGTTTTTCACCACCTGAGTGAGGACCAGGCACTGGCTTTGGGTTTTTAATGTTTTAAAGTAGGTCAACTAGGATGCTATTTCCATTACTGAATATTTAATTATGGAAATCTGTAATGACAAATGTTATATTTGTAAAATATGTTATCACCATTAACAGGGCAGTTTCATTTGTTGACAATATTATTTATTAAAGAGCAAATTGGTTATTTCAGTAGGGAGAAGTGTTTGTTTTATTGCCAGTTTAGCTGTCAAAAGATAAAGCATAGAATATTGATTTCTTTAAGACATTATGGTAACAATTAAGCCTGATATTATCAATTCAGTTTGCAAAATATCACAATTTCTTTTTCAGTCATATCAATTCTGTGTGACTTCTTTCTATGTAAAGCAGAATTAGAATAGTGGTCCAAACCAGTTGTTGAGTTGCCAGTTAATGAAACTGGAAATTGGTTGGTCATGCAGTTTGATTAAGATGTAATATGATTAAGACCTTTTGTGGTTGAGCACAACTTTTGTAATAAAGTGTGTCAATTTCTTCTTTTTCAGAAAGTTATTCCTGTTTGGCAGAATTAAACATAAACATGGCAGACTCGGTCCATAATGAACAGTAATAGATCCAACTGGTGAACACTGGATTATTTAATACCCAGTCTTGGCAGCCAAATACTCCAGTTACAAGACTCTTTAGTTGTGCAAAGTGCAGTAGATATTAACATATTGCACCTATTCAAAATGCAGCAGTTCATAAGAACAATACAAAACATTCAAGTGTATCCTGAGACATCTTCCTGAAAGGTAAGAAACTGCAGGTGTCAGTTCCTCAACACAAACTACTGCTTAAAAGATTTGCTGTGCTGTAGGGCAGGCTAAAGGGTCTCCTAACAAATCAACAAACGAACAGACATTAACAAACCCTTTAAAACACAGGAATAATCACCTGCTTCCTCTCCCTCTTCTCTCATCTTCTAATCCCTTGTCTCAGTTTCCTCCCTCTCTTGTAGTCTATTAATTCAGAATGCAGGTTTTCTCTTGATTTTAACAATTTCATTGTAGACAAAATATTTCACGTCTGTCCACCGCCGTGCTCTTAGGACTGAAGACTCTTTGTCAATACACATCAGGCAGTCCTGCTTTGTTGGAACTTTCTTCAGTGCGATAAACTTGCCAAGGTGTCGTTTCACTGCAGTCCTCTCCCGTTCATTCCAGGGTCTCTTACCTTGTTTCTTGACTTCCATTTCTGGAGCATCTACAAAACAAAAGCAAAAAGAAGTTTATTAGCGGTTGAGTAGATAATAAACTGAGACCTTATTGAAGTTATATTGCCATCTGAACCTTGCCTTGATTGACTAATAACATTAACAGAATAAAAAATGTAAAAGTTGCATTGATTCACTACTTATAAAATATGTTTTAAGCACCCACCTTAAAACAACTTAGTTGACTTAAAGGACACCTAAATAAAGCTGCTGTAACAATGTAAATTTCCCCTGGAGTGGGGAGAAATAAAGAACTTTATCTTTAGCTTATCTTATCTTAGTAACAGCATGTACACTCAAGGGATGATTCATGTGCATTGTCCACTTAATATTATTTAATTTTCAGTTTAATTAAAATTCTTGTTTTTGTTCAACATTTTTTCTAATTAAGTCCATGTAGTTGTGTCTCTCCTTGTCTGTCCCAAATATTAATGTGTTGTTTGAGATAATTCTTACATGTAGAAGATGGCAGTAATGAAATTCTAGCAGCCATTAAACCCCAAAGAAGATTCAGATGCATCAGATTGCGCATCTGTGAGGCCACTCTCCTGCCCGACCTTTGTTCAGCTAATTTTGGCAGAAAGGCTGCACTCTGTGTTTTTCGAATAAGGTAGAAGGACATTTCTTTTCATCTACATCTGATTTGTAACTGAGTGGTGAGATTAGTTTCTGTCAATATTTTTACATATCAGTCTTAAATTACCACAGTTTGATCCCTGTCAGCTGTTTCAGAGCTGTTGAAATTACTGCTGAAACCAATGATGTTACTGCTATTAAAAGGTTTATATATCTGAACCAGAGGAAGGCTTCTATTGTGAAGCAGATACAGGAAATGCTACGTGTTTGCAAGCAAGTATAAACAGCTGGTTAAACGACCAAATATTCTGGACTGTTCAGTTAGGACCAACTGTCAACATCAACTTTACAGATACTGAAATAAAGCACCAGCTGGTGGCTGTATGCTTGAGGTCATGTTACCACCTCACATTCTAAAGTTGTGTGAACCTTATGCTAACATGAATGGGGGAAAAAATAGCACCACAATGACCATGCTGCCTGTTTATACATTAACAGAATGCAGCAAGATGAGCTCATATGTACAATGTTTACATCTAAAATAAAAGTTTAAAGGGGTAAATTTGTTGTCAGACAGACTCAGAATGATTGATTAACCAGAACAGTTTGCAAATAATTTTCTGTACATGGATTAATAGGCAGAGGTCTAGTTCTATGCATTATACTTGCTATTGTATTGTTTATAACGTTAAGCCCTGTTCACACCGAGGATCCATAATGAGATGAGATGAGACAATTTTAGAATGTTGCATGGAGAAGCTGCAGCAGGGTGAACTGTCAGTTGCAGAGTGGCTGATTCTATTGTGAGGAGCTGCAAAAGATTTGTCTTGTTAAAACCCCAAGAGCAATTTTAGAATGCATCAAGGTAGTTATTTCTCCTCAGCCAGTCAGATAAAAGCTCAGAATACAACAGGTGCACCAAATATGGGGATAGTTATTACATTATAGATGATCAACAAGATAAATAGTTAAGTATTATGTATGCTCCGCTTCATTAAAGCAGAGAAGACAAAAAAAGGAGAGACGGCACTGACAGACAGACTGTGACCAGGACAGATACCTGGCCAGAGCAGAGGGAGGATCAGCTCATCGTCTGTTTAAACTCCAGCATTCACTCTGCACTGTAGCTCAAGGTCATTCTCTAACAAAATAAGTCATATAAAATAAATGAAAACACCACTCTTTCGTCTATTTCCAGCGTCCTCAGTGTATCCAGTAAGTTACATCTTCTTTTTAATTAACGTTAAGCTGATGTTGTTCGCTTTTGGAACCTGGTGTCTATTAAAACGCTATTTTGTTTACTTCATCACAAAGTCTGTTTCTGCTGAAGACACTGGTCTGAGGTACATTTGTGGTATTCTTGATCCAGAGGATCTGAGTTTGTGTTTGAGGACTGAAATGCCTGAAAAGCTGTGGTGGTGTCAGAGCGCACATATGGGGTGATTATTATTAAACACGATATACCGTCTACTCTCATTGCAGTTACTGCTTTCTTGTTTGAATTTAAATCTATTATTTTACAACTACAGATAAAATATTCATTGAAATGCCAAGTGTAATAATATGTAACCTGTAAATATATTCTTCAAGTCCATATAACAAAACTGACTTAATTTGGGAAAGCTTATTATCTCTTGTTAATCAGAAGTTTTTTTAAGTTGGCTTAAGTTAGAATCATTGTTACTGCAGCACTAATTATTTAATTACCTTGTCACAGAAATTGTTATACAATAGAAATTTAAGTTGAGTATAGACACTCTACAACACCATTTTAACCACTAGTCCTTTCAACTGCAAGTCACAGTGATTTGTGCAGTAAGTCCCACTTACATATTCTCAGGAAACATATCTATTTAACAGAAATTTGTCTAATTCATCTTACCCGTGTCACTGCATTCTCTTGTAACTGCAGTCTTCTTTTGGTCCTTTCGAGGGGATCCGGTGGCAGTAGTCTGTCTGTCCTCTCCATCTGAGAGAAATGGCATGTTAGTATAATGAAAATACAGAACATTTTGTATTTAGTGCTTCTCTTTCACTTAAGCATTTATTGCATGAACTCACCCGAGTCATCATTGTCTTGTTGACGCTTTTGTTTATGTGCAGCTTTCTTTCGTCTCTTAACACGCTTTCTATCTTTTTCATCTGTTAAAGAACACAGCCATATGGTAAAATAGTGATAAAGTAGATGCAGTTTTACAACAAGACCAATAATGTATAAGAGCATGAGCCTCAAACAGGTTTTTATGGGTGTAGCAACCTTTATGTTTAGGCATGTATTAATAGTTTTCAAACTTTACCTTGTTTAAACAACTCTACATGCATAATTTTGACTATTTGCCATTAGCTGTAAATTTCTGCTTCAGAAAATCCCCTGAAGGCCATGTCCTTTGTCAATGTAGGTTTATGGTCATTTATGTTGAAAAGATGTGAAAACAAGTCAAATCTCTCATTAGAAATGCAAGATTTGAAAGTTGCTAAGCAGAGGGAGCTGACCTTTATGTATTTATGTTAACATTACTGTTCTACAAGGTATTAAAATTCAATTCATATATATTAACAGCAGAGCTGGCTCACTAGACCAAGATCAGTAAACATTGTTCAAGACAATATTACCAGTAATGAGATGAAGACAAAACTACACCATTTAGTCAAGTGTAGCCTCTCTGCATGTTTAAGAGGACAAGAATAATAAAAAGTACTGAACCTTCACAGAAGCAGATTTTTACATGTACTTACCATGCTCAGAGTCACCGCTATCTTCATCATCTCCATCATCTTGTCTTGTGGTTGCAATCCTCTTTGGTTTGTCAACAGCTGAGCTTCCTGAAGTTGAGTGTGGCTCCTGTCTATCTGTATAAAGATGTCATTAGCACGATAAAATACTAACTCAACCAAACTGATTGTTGACACTTACATATTACAAATAATGCAGTAGAGCCTTAAAGGTGCATTTTTAATGATACTGTCAAAAGCTATGGCAGGCTGCAGAAAACATAATTATGTTCTCTATTTCCATTGACAATAATATGTGTATGTTCAGACCTTATTATCCAAGTTAAAAACACAATTCAAGTAGAAGGGATGTGATAATGTTGCAGGTAGTATATAGTTCTGTGCAACAGTGCAGTTTAGGGAAACTCTCAGCTCCAGCCCTGGTCGATATAATTTGCCATACATTTAACAATATGTCTGTTGTTACACAGGACTTCAAGCCACTATCATTTGTAATCTATAATGTATGGAGATATTCAGATACACTGTCATCAATAGGATAGCTGATGAGCCGGAGAGAGGGCTGGTCAGAGAGACGGTAACTATATAGTGTTTAGACTGTACAGTATTTTATACTTGACTATATATGCTTTGAGGATACACATTTGTATTTGACTGCTGATATTTTGGAATGTAAAAAAACAAAAGGACTTTAAGTAAAAATACTAAACTCTGATTTAGAACACTTCATTCATGCCAATTTTTACAGACTTACCATCATCATCATGTTTTTCTGTAGTTCTCTCTTTTTGTTTAACAAGTGGTCTTCCAGCTGTCTCCTGGCACACCACGCCATCTATAAAAGAACATGTTTTGATAGAGTCGAAAGTCCTTACATCTGCATCTCAGAAACATGCCAATACTACACTCAATAGAATCCAAGTCAGACAAAAATATTACCTGTGTTTTCAGTGCCTGGACCAGTCTTGTCATCACTCACATCATCATCACTGTTCATCATCATTCATCATCATGTTTTTCTTTAGCTGTAGTCATCTTTGTGGCCCTCTGTTGGTGTCTTGTTGCATCCCTGCCAACTGTGCAAGATGATGTTTTGAAATTGGTTAAATTTCAGAAACACAACAATGGTGCAGTGAAAGAAGATTCAAGTCACACTGAGAGTGCTACCTGGTGTTTTCAGTACCTTGACTGGTGTTATCACTCCCATCATCCTCATCAGCACCACCATCATCTTCACCATGTCTTCTTGCAGTCTGCCATTGTCTCTTTACAAGTGACCTTGCTGCAGCTGAATATGGCACCTCTCCATCTGTGAAAGATGACATTAATGCCATGTAAATACCAAGCTCAGTTTCAAGACTCTTGACTTACGTGAATATTGCCTGGAATTACCAGAGTCATCATCATCTTCATCATGTCTTCGTCTTGTGACAGTCTTCTTTTGCCTCTGAGCTGATGAGCTTGTGGTGAACAGCTGTTCTCCATCTGATGAAGCAGACATTAGAAACATATATATAGATAATCACTCACAACATGTCTGAGTTTTTCTGAAAAATTATACAAGTACAGAAAAGCTTCAAGCTTCAAATCAGTCAAGCAAATAATTTGTTCCTTTTTTTAAACAAACATGCTCAAGCATGGATGGTAGCTGAATTTCAACTGAGCTCAAACAGACAAATCTTAGAGCTGTCAAGTGAAAAATTGAATTGCCTTAATCAAAATAATAAGGTGTGATTAATCATCATTAGTCACAGCCTGTTATTGTGATTAACAAATCACAAAGTTAAAAACAAGTTTGAAATACTCAGATTTACTTGTACTTTGTGGGAAATAAAACAACAGTTTCTTCTGTTCTGTTTATTTTAGCTAGTCTTTCATAAACTAGCAAACATAAAGCTATTGGTAAACAGGCAGAAGCCACTCACTCTGGCTCTTATTTAGAATGAGAGGCTTTTCTCATGTAGGCAAATGCACTGGACACAGAGAAAAGGAGATCTGTGTAAGTAGAGGAGTTACTAATCAGGTCTTTCACATTTTATCACAAACTTCCTTTCTGATTAAAGCATTTGTTTCTGATCCATTTTATTTACTTTTAATCCATGAGAGTGATCTCTCTCAGAGCAGAGCATGTGTGAAGATGATGACAGGCAGCTGTCAGGCTGCAGCAGCTCTGTTCACAGATACAGAGCCCAGGAATGCTCAAAATTGTGGTTCTTTTTTAAGTATTTTTAAATTACTGATATAATTACTCTTATTCTCTTCTGTGGAAAGCTGAGAAGGACACTATGAAAGATTGCAGTAAAAAGCCCTGGTGAATGGATGTATGCCATGTATGTGCTTTTGTGTACCGTTACCTTGGAAAGTACTGGTAAAGTACCCAATCTCAGTATCACTGGATGGTAAATGACGGTGGTGCTTCTCTGGTGAACTGTAGCAGGATGAGTGGGACTCCTGTGCAAGCACCTCGTCTTCTCTGGATGATGGTGATGATGATGGTTTGTAGTCTACATCAGATCCACTGTGGCTGGATAACAGAGACTCCTCTGTGAGCATCTCATCTCTCCTGGATGGTGATGGTGCTGATGGGACGTAGCAGGCTTTATCAGGTTCATTACCACACCTCCGTTTGAGAGGTGTCTGTTCACCTGATGAGGGCAGTGGTCCTTTTTGGCCTTCACAGCAGGAGAAAAAAAGGAAAAACAGGGGAAATGATCAATTATGCAGATACATTAGTGCATGATTCAGTATGAAACCTTTACATTGCCAACGAAAGGCCTACAGCTCTAAATCTACCTACCTGTGAAAATTACCTGAGTTTCCCTGTCTAAACAACATGTGGCATGTTTTTTCTTGCTGGACTCTGGCCTACATATGACTGTCTAAACATTTTAAACATTTTAGTCAAATTTTAGTCAAGGAAACAATCTAACATTTTAGTCACATTATAGTCATTTTTTCTTGCTTTCTTTCATTCAGTTAGGCTTATAATTCTCTGTAGAAACAAATTTGTTTGCATGCACTTATTCCAGAACATGTCAGACAGTTTGATCTGACTGTTTTAGGTTGTTCTTGCCCACCTACTATAGTACCATTAAAATCACTATAGCAATTGAACAACTAGTCTTTTAATATGCCTACATGCCTCAGAGCTCAGAAATCAGACACAAAAATCTTCCAAACAAATTGCTGTGTAATCTAAAAAAAAGTCTGACTGGGTAATGTGTGCTATGTCAGGTGTAGAGTTGTCATGAAGCTTTAATAATGACGACCAGTGAGTGAAAACAAATCAATTATTACAAATAAATGAATGTGCAGACTGTGGATGTTACAGCAGCCACAGGTAATGCTCATTCAGATACATTTCCCTCATATGTTTCAATCATACAGCAGGACATTCAAGTTATAATGTTAATAATAAAACTCTGCATGTTTCTGAGGAGCTGTGAAGCTAATGACCTGATGCTAACAACACAAAACACTGCTAACATTAGCCTGCAGTCAGCCTCATTTATTCATTCATTATTAAACTTTTTACGGGAGAACTGGCCTCTAGTCAGACTGAACCAGCCTGGTTTAATACAGCAGACTCAGCAGTAACACTGGCTTGAAATTAGTTCATATGTCTGCTCAGATATATGAGCAGCCTGACACTATTTTGGCAGCAGTAGTTTAGTTATCCTGGTGAACTCATCGGGGCTTTAACAACAGGAGGTGCAACTCTCCTCATGTTGTCTGCATGTTCCTCACATAATCCACAGCTACAGGTCATCTCTCATCCTCACTTTACTGCATTATGTTTTCACTTTGCCTAAATATAGACTAAATAAACACACAGCAGCCTGAGCGACCTAACATAAGTATTTTCAACAAATTCTACACTGTCCCTGTCATTACGTTTCATTAAACTACACAAAGCAACCTTAAAATCATTTTAAGTGCAAAGAAAGAAATTACTTACCTGAGCATTTTCAAATCTCTCTTCACACTTTCGGTGGTGAGTCTGTAAAGTTCCAAGTCTTCTTTTAAATCTCTCCATTTTTAAATGCTGCACGTCCGAGTCGGAGGAGAGTCAGAGGGGGGAGATGTATGCGAGGTGGAGGTGCTTGGGCAGGTCTCAGCGAGCTGACCTCTTCACCTCGCTTCTCCACCTCTGATTGGATAATTGGTGAACGAGCCATCAGCATGGGGGGGAGGAGGTGAGCACACAGGAGCAGCTCTGACCCTGAAAACTCATCTTAAAACTTCATTACCCCTTTCATGGTCTTGTTTTTTAAATTTCACCCAAAAAAGCATCAGAATTTCAGACAAATCCTAAAACTATAAAAAGGGACAACTAATTAAACAATACAGATCAAAATATTTAACTTCTTGATTTATTTACTGAGGAAATTTAAGGACAATTTTTTAAAAAGAATGATAAATGAGTGGAGAAACATAAATGCAGATTATTAGATTCTCTGAGTAAATGTCAATTAAGTTACTTAAATAAAAGTTTGTGTTACTGAGGAGAAATCTTAAGGAGAATGTTTATCTGTCCTGTAGACTTCCATATACGTGAGGCGTTCTTTGGGCCCAGGGTGGCTGCATACACATTGATTTTCCTTTCATTTTCACCCATCTGTATTTGCAGAGGTGCTTGGGCAGGTCTCAGTGAGCTGACCTCTTCACCTCGCTTCTCCACCTCTGATTGGATAATTGGTGAACGAGCCATCAGCGTGGGGGGAGGGGGTGAGCACAAAGGAGCAGCTCTGACCCTCAGAACTCATCTTAAAACTTCATTAACCCTTTCATGGTCCTGTTTTTTAAAATTTCACCTAAAACAGCATCAGAATTTCACACAAATCCTAAAACTATAAAAAGGGACACCTAATTAAACAAAACAGATCAAAATATTCAACTTCTTGATTTATTTACTGAGGAAATTTAAGGACAAATTTTTAAAAAAGAATGATAAATGAGTGGAGAAACATTAAATGCAGATTATTAGATTCTCTGAGTAAATAAGTCAATTAAGTTACTTAAATAAAAGTGTGTTACTGAGGAGAAATCTTAAGGAGAATGTTTATCTGTTCTGTAGACTTCCATATACTGTGAAGCTGTTCTGTAGGCCCAGGGTGGCTGCATACACATTGATTTTCCTTTCATCTTCCCCATCTGTATTTGCAGAGGTGCTTAAGACTTCTCCAAAACCAAAGTCAACTTGTTTCCATCAGACCTATCAAGATTTTGGTCCAGGGGATTCAGGATTATCATGATCTAAATTGAATTTTAAAATGCATAGAGACCAAAAATTGCTTTCCACAAAAAAAACACCTCATAATTGTGTTAGTGGGCAGTAGCACACACAGATAATATGTGCATTGTAAAATTAGTACTGTAAGCTCCACAGCTGGTGGACATTTGTGCTGTGAAATATTTGGTACATTATATGTGTGAGTATAGAACAGTAAGAACACAGCAAATGTTTTATAGCCTAAACCTCAGTTGGTAAGCATGGTGAAACATGTAAGTATAAAATAGAATCAAAAGCATGAATTTTGAGCCAAATCTAATAAAAAAAAATAACATATACAACTAATGTTTGAAAAGGGGTGTCTGACAACAACACCATGTAATATAACATATTAATTTAGGCCTCATATCAAATTTTTCCATGGTCACCTATTTATGGCCTTCGTGTCTTGAGTCAACCAAAACTGTGTAAATCAACAGTCATTTTAAAATGGTGAATTATAAACCATTTTTCCTGGGTCAGGCTACTCATATGTTAGTTGCATTAAGTCAACTTTTCGGTGTTTAAAATGTATTTTAATTACTTTGTTTTTAATGCCAATGAGTGGAGAGGCTTTCACATAAACTAAAATATGAGCTATCAATTTCCCTCTTTTATTTTGTCTATCAGCTTTTAGCCAACTTTTATTTTTGAAGTGCTCAGGTAGCACTTTCCGCGGAAATAGGCGTTGGCATATGTTGAGATTGGTGCTGCGGAGCATGACGGTCTTTTAGTGGGTGCGTACCCAATTTTCAACAGTAGGCAGAGCAGTGAGTAAAAAGTGTGTGAAATTCTGGGCGAAAAATTCTCAAACATTGATCCAAATTGAGGTCTTTTTGTGAAAAGCACAGGAATAGCTTTCTATATAGCCTTAAGAGCTGATTTAAAGCATGACAAAGTGAGGACCCGGCCAAAATGTCCTCACTTCCCCAAAAATGTTCTCACTGTGTTGGTTAAAAACTCACGT
>CM009725.1:27651049-27716049 GCA_003047355.2 Amphiprion percula | reverse complement strand
TCATCTCAGTGTTGGTCTACATAAATACATGTATGTTCTCACTGACATGTAGTTATTTGTTAATATGCCATCCTGAATGTGTAGCATGTATACATGTGTATGTAGCGTGTATACGTGTGTGTGTAGCGTGTATACGTGTGTGTGTAGCGTGTATACGTGTGTGTGTAGCGTGTATACGTGTGTATGTAGCGTGTATATGTGTGTGTGTGTTTACTGCAGGATTGTTTCCTGTTTCCTCCAAATTAAAACAGATTCCATTAATTTTTCAGCGGCTCTTCGTCCATCGAGGTGGATTTAAATTTAAATTTACATTCTATCAGCAGCTCAGAGAGAAAAATGCTGAAAGTTGTTTTTTCAGGAAATCAAAGTGAGGATGCACACACACACACACACACACACACACACACACACACACACACACACACACACACACACACACACACACACACACTCACTCCATATACATGCAAAAAGTGAACTGCAGCACACACACCTTGTTCTCCGCTCTGTTAGTGTGTGTTTTAGTGTGTGTGTCTGGTGTGTGTGTTTTAGTGTACGTGTAGTTGTTAGTGTGTTATTGTGTGTGTGTTGCTGTGTGTGTGTGTGTGTGTGTTTAGTGTGTAGTTGTTAATTGGAGTGTAGGTCCATGACAGCTATCAGCGGCTCGTTCACTACATTAATGAGAATGATAGCAGCTTTAAAAAGACGGTTCCACCCTCTGACCAAACTCATTAACACCTTCATCCTCCTCCTCTTCCTCACCTTCATCCTCCTCTTCACCACCTTCATCTTCCTGTTCCTCACCTTCATCTTCCTCTTCATCACCTTCATCCTCCTCTTCCTTACCTTCATCCTCCTCTTCCTCATCTTTATCCTCTTCATCACCTTCATCTTCCTCTTCCTCAACTTCATCCTCACCTTCATCCTGCTCTTCATCACTTTCATCCTCTTCCTCACCTTCATCCTCCTCTTCCTCATCTTTATCCTCTTCACCCTCCTCCTCTTCCTCCTTCAGTTCTTCATCATCTCATCTTTTCTCTTTTTTCGTTTTTCTTTATTTCCTTGCGTTTTGTCTTCTTTCTGTCTTTTTCTCTTAAACTTTAGCTCAGTTTTTCTTCCTTTAAACATCTTTTTACTCTGCTTTTATTATTTCTTTTCCAAACAGAAGCTCAGAGCAGAAACAGAATTTTACAAATGCGTTGAGATTAACCATGAATTTATCGTTGTTCGGTTCTGATCACGTCTAAACTGTGTCTGTATTGATTCACTATGTTTCATAACTAATTCTTCTAAACGTAGAACATAAAGATGTCACTCAGGGTTCTTCTAAAACAATCAGTTCAGAGGAAACCCCTTCCTGCTGCTCTAAAGACTTTTTAAGGCTCCAAATGTGGATTCATCCGCCGCTGAAAGTAGTCCAACAGCCAAACATCTGCATTGAGCTCCAGATCCGACAGAACCTCAGAGCTGGAAGATTAGCCGACAGGAAATCTGTTACATATCTGTCGAAGTTATCTTAAATTTCTATGATCATAAACTCAATGTGTTCTAACTCAGATTAATCATCTTCATGTTGGTGTTCAGGTTCCTACAGATGGTTGCAGACGATCAATGTGAATTCATCTGAGGTTTTCTGTCTTTAACAGATAATTAGGTTTACAGGAGGTCCTTGACTGATGGCGAAATCCGTTTCTACGGATCGACGTAGGATCAATCCGTAAGATCAATCCGTAGGACTTAGGTTGAAATGTCAATTCGTAGGAACAGATTTCAACGTAAGTCAGAACTCCGTTGAAAATGTAAACAAAGGCGTTTCGTGCATCATGATATCGATCCGTTCTTCATAAAAGTCATGAATACCAGCGACTTTCATGCATGTATGAATCATTTTGTTAGAAGATAACAGAACATGCAATGCTGTTTTTACAACTTGATCTAATAATGCCGATGTTGGTCGGTATTTCTTCCCGTTCCCAGTGTTTTATTGTATCTAATTTCACTTCAATGGAGATGCTTTCCTTTTCTTCCAGCATCAGTAGAGTCTGACTTATGGTGGGAGCCATAATGAAGGACAAAAAGCTAGAGATTGTAGCACAATCCAAGGTGACGTACAACCGGAGAATGGAAACGAAGCCGTCTGATGGTGCAGCGTGACGATGTATTCATCCACTCCACTCGTCAACTAGTTCCACGTAACCAGTTCCAGCGTAACACTGTACGCCGAGGACGTCGTAAACTGAGGACCTGCTGTCATTGGTTCTTTCGTTGTGTCATGTAGCTGCTTCTGTAAGTAGAAAATGTTTAACTTGACACAGGAGAGAGAACAGCTTTTTCGCTTATGTAATAAATCTATTGATGGTGCATTTATGAGGAAACATCTCCACATCTGAGGTTCTAATGTTCTGCCAACATCTGCACTGAGTGGAACAAATCTACACAATGTTCAAAAGATTGGGCTCACTTAGAAATGTCCTTATTTTTGATAGAAAAGCAGTTTTTTTCCAATGAAGATCACATTAAATGAATGTTAAATCCAGTGTAGACATTGTTAATGTGGTAAATGACTATTGTAGCTGGAAACAGCTGATTTTTAATGGAATATCTCCATAGGGGTACAGAGGAACATTTCCAGCAACCATCACTCCTGTGTTCTAATGCTACATTGTGTTAGCTAATGGTGTTGAAAGGCTCATTGATGATTAGAAAACCCTTGTGCAGTTATGTTAGTACATGGAGAAAAGTGGGAGTTTTACTGGAAAACATGGAATTGTCTGGATGAACCCAAACTGTTGAACAGTATTGTATGAGAAAATATTTAGACATTTCTATGTGAGTTTTTATCGTATCTTCTGAGCCTCTGAGGAACTTTAAACTGCAGTATTTCCTCTGACAGCTGCAGTACTTTCAGGACGTTCTTTACTTCCAGTTCAGGAGATCAGTTCGTGTTCAGATCCGTTTGTCTGGTTTTAATAAAGTTTTCATAATGACTTTCGTCCAGTGGTTACAGAATATTTCACAACCACGATGCTTCGTACGGAGAAATATCAGAAACATTAAAGCTGGTTTTATAACAGAAAATAAAATTGCAGTTGGTTATCTGTCAACTATTAGCCACCAGCTTTTTTTTTTATAATCAAATAAATCTGTCTAAATTCAGTGATTTCATATTCTTCTGTGAATATTTTCTGGTTTCTTTCTTGAAGATCTGTGGACAAAACCAGACATTTGAGAAAACTCTGATCCATAATTTTGTGATATTTTAGAACCAAACAGCTGATCGATCAGTACAGATAATAATTAACAGATGAATCGTCAATAGGAATAATTATTTGTAGTTGCAGCTTTAATTAGTAGTTTGAACGTGATGCCGTAAAAACGCTGCAGTAGCCGGAGCGCCACTGTTTTCTATTAACTTAGGGTGTGTGTGTCTGTTAGGGTGTATGTGTGTGTGCGTGCGTGTGTTAGGGTGTGTGTGTGTTTGTGTGTATATGTTTTAGTGTGTGTGGCCAGAGGCTGTCTGAGCTGTGGAGTGTGAAGGCGGTGATGGACTGATTCACTTCCTGCAGCACTGCAACACACACAGTAACACACACACATTAAGACTCACACACACACACACACACACACACACACACACACACACACACAGAGTTGTTCCAGTTGCAGCTAAATGAGTGAGTTCTGTTTGTGTAAATAAATTAGAACAAAGATTCTGAGTGTGTGTTGATCAAGGTTTTAAATGTTGTGTTTTTGTTTGTGTTTTGTGTTTTTTTTGTGTATTTGTGTGTGTAAACTGCAGATCCTGATTTCACAAACCTGGTCATGAAATATTTCCAGAAACGTGTTTGAAATCCGATTCTCTCGACTCATTTTAATAAAAGTCAGAAATGTTTTGGAGCAGATTGATGGTGTGTGTGTGTGTGTGTGTGTGTGTGTGTGTGTGTGTGTGTGTATGTGTGTGCGTAGGTGTGTGTAGGTGTGTGTGTGTAGGTGTGTGCGTGTGTGTGTAGGTGTGTGCGTGTGTGTGTAGGTGTGTGTAGGTGTGTGTGTGCGTGTGTGTGTAGGTGTGTGTAGGTGTGTGCGTGTGTGTGTAGGTGTGTGTAGGTGTGTGTGTGCGTGTGTGTGTAGGTGTGTGTGTGTGTGTGTGTGTGTGTGTAGGTGTGTGTAGGTGTGTGCGTGTGTGTGTAGGTGTGTGCGTGTGTGTGTAGGTGTGTGTGTGCGTGTGTGTGTAGGTGTGTGTGTGTGTGTGTGTGTGTGTAGGTGTGTGTAGGTGTGTGCGTGTGTGTGTAGGTGTGTGTAGGTGTGTGCGTGTGTGTGTAGGTGTGTGTGTGTAGGTGTGTGTGTGCGTGTGTGTGTAGGTGTGTGTAGGTGTGTGCGTGTGTGTGTAGGTGTGTGTAGGTGTGTGTGTGCGTGTGTGTGTAGGTGTGTGTGTGTGTGTGTGTGTGTGTGTGTGTGTAGGTGTGTGTAGGTGTGTGCGTGTGTGTGTAGGTGTGTGCGTGTGTGTGTAGGTGTGTGTGTGCGTGTGTGTGTAGGTGTGTGTGTGTGTGTGTGTGTGTGTAGGTGTGTGTGTGTGTAGGTGTGTGTGTGTGTAGGTGTGTGCGTGTGTGTACGTGGACAGTTCCCGTGCAGCTCACCAGATGAGTCCAGCATCTGTTTCTTGGCAGGACTTGGAGAAAGTGACAGTGTGTGTGTTTGTGATTGCGTAGCGTTTGTATTGTGAGTGTGTGTGTGTGTGTGTGTGTGTGTGTGTGTGTGTGTGTGTTACTGTGCAGCTCACTTGTTTTCCTCCCATGTGTTCAGCATCACTTTCATTTGAAACAAAGGACAGCTGCTTTAGGTTGGATTTCCTGTCACCTCCATCCTTTAAGGTTCTCATCGTCCTCCTTTCATTTCCTCTCCTCTCTAAATCCCTCCTCCTCCTCCTCCTCTTCATCACCTTGGTTTAGTGTGTTTATAGTGCTGGTTTACTGAGGGAATGTGAAACGCTGCAGCTGTTGTGCATATTTTTACATGTTTTATTGTTTAGTTGTTCAGTCGGAGCCTCCAGCGTCTGAGTGGGCGTTTCCCATGGCAACGTCTGACTGACAGCTGAGCGCTGCAGCAGACGAGTCGTCGACTTGTGGAGTTTGAGTGACCCGCATGAATCAGTCACGGCGAATGGCAGAATAAAGTCTGAGCTTCCACCTGCTGAGCTGCTGCAGCATTTGTGGTGAGGAGACGTTAAAAGTAACGCTCAGAACGGATCAACTCCAGACACCATTAGTCCATTAACTCCTGTTAGTAATTAGAAATATGTCACTGAGGAGGGAAAAGAAGGTCGTACATGTCAGTGAATGTATCATAGAGCATTGTGGGAGTTTAGCTAGCAGCTTTAAATGCATTTTGGACCTGTTTCGAGTCATTTTGGACAAATTTTGAATCAATTTGAATCAATTTTGAGTCAATATAAACAAATTTTGAATCATTTTGGACATGTTTCGAGTAATTTTGAACAAATTGAGTAATTTTGGACATGTTTTGAGTCATTTTTTTATAAATAATTTGAGTCACTTTGGATGAGTGTCCAGATGTTTTGGATGAGTCTTTTTCTAATCATTTTCTAGACAGATCATGGAATTAAACCACACAGTAAATCCTTTCATCACTGCTTCATCTGGTGTGGTTTTTCTTCTGGGCAAAAGTAAAAACTGTAAAAAAAAAACCAAAACAAAACTCTGAGTGACGTTTGAGAATCACAGATTCAGACAATTTTCATTTAAAAACTCCTCAGATTGTGATTAATTGATAGTTAAACTAGTAGATTTATTGGTTGCAGTTCCTCAGACTGAGTCAGAAATGAGGCAAAATGTGGTAAAAATGTTCTTGGTTCTTCTGTTCTCGGTCCTTCTGTTCTCCTCTCTTCTGTTCTAGGTTCTTCTGTTCTAGATTCTTCTGTTCTCGGCTCTTCTAGGTTCTTCAGTTCTCGGCTCTTCTGGGTTCTTCTGTTCTCGGCTCTTCTGGGTTCTTCTGTTCTCGGCTCTTCTAGGTTCTTCTGTTCTCAGCTCTTCTAGGTTCTTCTGTTCTCGGCTCTTCTAGGTTCTTCTGTTCTCAGCTCTTCTAGGTTCTTCTGTTCTCCGCTCTTCTAGGTTCTTCTTTTCTCCGCTCTTCTAGGTTCTTCTGTTCTTGGCTCTTCTGGGTTCTTCTGTTCTCGGCTCTTCTGGGTTCTTCTGTTCTCCGCTCTTCTGGGTTCTTCTGTTCTCCGCTCTTCTAGGTTCTTCTTTTCTCCGCTCTTCTAGGTTCTTCTGTTCTCGGCTCTTCTGGGTTCTTCTGTTCTCTGCTCTTCTAGGTTCTTCTGTTCTCGGCTCTTCTGGGTTCTTCTGTTCTCTGCTTTTGTCTCCGTCTGTTCTGGGTGTAAATCCTCTGTTTCTTTTCTTCTGTCTTGTCACTGTCTGCTCTGCATCACCATCTTTGACCAGAATAATCCTCCTTTAGAAACCAAATAAAACCATCACAGGAAGTAAAATCATAAATGAGATGTAAGAGGGTTAGAGGAGGATCCACCAGAATTAATCCTCCTCACGTGGCTTCAGAGGAGGAGATGAGAACGACGGAGAGGAGATTCCTTTGGTTTAACGTAGCAGGGAGAGGAGGAGGAGGAGGAACAGCTACAGTCTTGATGCTCATCAGGAGGAGAACTGAAGGTTTTAACTCAGTTTCTCCTCAACGCTCGTTGCTTCGTCTCCCCAGAGTTCCTCTCTGGTCCTCCGAGGCTCCAACCTCATGATTACTCTGGTTTTCTCCTCCTCTGGTTTTCTCCTCTAGTTTTCTCCTCCTCTGGTTTTCTCCTAGTTTTCTCCTCTAGTTTTCTCCTCCTCTAGTTTTCTCCTCTGGTTTTCTCCTCTCTGGTTTTCTCCTCCTCTAGTTTTCTCCTCCTCTGGTTTTCTCCTCCTCTGGTTTTCTCCTCCTCTAGTTTTCTCCTCTTGTTTTCTCCTCCTCTAGTTTTCTCCTCGAGTTTTCTCCTCTGGTTTTCTCCTCTCTGGTTTTCTCCTCCTCTGGTTTTCTCCTCTTGTTTTCTCCTCCTCTAGTTTTCTCCTCGAGTTTTCTCCTCTGGTTTTCTCCTCCTCTGGTTTTCTCCTCCTCTGGTTTTCTCCTCCTCTAGTTTTCTCCTCCTCTAGTTTTCTCCTCTAGTTTTCTGCTCCTCTAGTTTTCTCCTCTAGTTTTCTCCTCCTCTAGTTTTCTCCTCCTCTAGTTTTCTCCTCCTCTAGTTTTCTCCCCTCTGTTTTCTCCTCTAGTTTTCTCCTCTGGTTTTCTCCTCCTCTGGTTTTCTCCTCTAGTTTTCTCCTCTAGTTTTCTCCTCCTCTAGTTTTCTCCTCCTCTAGTTTTCTCCTCTGGTTTTCTCCTCCTCTGGTTTTCTCCTCTAGTTTTCTCCTCTAGTTTTCGCCTCCTCTGGTTTTCTCCTCTAGTTTTCTCCTCTAGTTTTCTCCTCTGGTTTTCTCCTCTGGTTTTCTCCTCTAGTTTTCTCCTCCTCGTTTTCTCCTCTAGTTTTCTCCTCCTCTGGTTTTCTCCTCTGTTTTCTCCTCTGGTTTTCTCCTCTAGTTTTCTCCTCCTCTAGTTTTCTCCTCTAGTTTTCTCCTCTGTTTTCTCCTCTGGTTTTCGCCTCTAGTTTTCTCCTCCTCTAGTTTTCTCCTCTAGTTTTCTCCTCCTCTGGTTTTCTCCTCTAGTTTTCTCCTCCTCTAGTTTCTCTCCTCTAGTTTTCTCCTCCTCTGGTTTTCTCCTCCTCTGTTTTCTCCTCTAGTTTTCTCCTCTGGTTTTCTCCTCTTGTTTTCTCCTCCTCTGGTTTTCTCCTCTAGTTTTCTCTCTGGTTTTCTCCTCTTGTTTTCTCCTCCTCTGGTTTTCTCCTCTAGTTTTCTCCTCCTCTGGTTTCCTCCTCTGGTTTTCTCCTCTAGTTTTCTCCTCTAGTTTTCTCCTCCTCTAGTTTTCTCCTCTAGTTTTCTCCTCCTCTGGTTTTCTCCTCTAGTTTTCTCCTCTAGTTTTCTCCTCCTCTAGTTTTCTCCTCTAGTTTTCTCCTCCTCTGGTTTTCTCCTCTAGTTTTCTCCTCTAGTTTTCTCCTCTGGTTTTCTCCTCCTCTGGTTTTCTCCTCTAGTTTTCTCCTCTAGTTTTCTCCTCCTCTAGTTTTCTCCTCTGGTTTTCTCCTCTAGTGTTCGCCTCCTCTAGTTTTCTCCTCTGGTTTTCTCCTCTTCTGGTTTTCTCCTCTAGTTTTCTCCTCTGTTTTCTCCTCTGGTTTTCTCCTCTAGTTTTCTCCTCCTCTAGTTTTCTCCTCCTCTGGTTTTCTCCTCTGGTTTTCTCCTCCTCTAGTTTTCTCCTCCTCTAGTTTTCTCCTCTGGTTTTCTCCTCTAGTTTTCTCCTCCTCTAGTTTTCTCCTCTGGTTTTCTCCTTCTAGTTTTCTCCTCTAGTTTTCTCCTCTAGTTTTCTCCTCTGGTTTTCTCCTCCTCTGGTTTTCTCCTCTAGTTTTCTCCTCCTCTAGTTTCTCCTCCTCTGGTTTTCTCCTCTAGTTTTCTCCTCTGGTTTTCTCCTCCTCTGGTTTTCTCCTCTTGTTTTCTCCTCCTCTAGTTTTCTCCTCGAGTTTTCTCCTCTGGTTTTCTCCTCCTCTGGTTTTCTCCTCTAGTTTTCTCCTCTAGTTTTCTCCTCTAGTTTTCTCCTCCTCTAGTTTTCTCCTCTAGTTTTCTCCTCTGGTTTTCTCCTCCTCTGGTTTTCTCCTCTAGTTTTCTCCTCCTCTAGTTTTCTCCTCCTCTAGTTTTCTCCTCCTCTGGTTTTCTCCTCTGGTTTTCTCCTCCTCTGGTTTTCTCCTCTAGTTTTCTCCTCTGGTTTTCTCCTCCTCTGGTTTTCTCCTCTAGTTTTCTCCTCCTCTAGTTTTCTCCTCTGGTTTTCTCCTCTAGTTTTCTCCTCTAGTTTTCTCCTCCTCTAGTTTTCTCCTCCTCTAGTTTTCTCCCCTGGTTTTCTCCTCTAGTTTTCTCCTCCTCTAGTTTTCTCCTCTGGTTTTCTCCTCCTCTGGTTTTCTCCTCTAGTTCTCTCCTCTGGTTTTCTCCTCTGTTTTCTCCTCTGGTTTTCTCCTCTAGTTTTCTCCTCCTCTAGTTTTCTCCTCTAGTTTTCTCCTCCTCTAGTTTTCTCCTCCTCTAGTTTTCTCCTCTCTTTTCTCCTCCTCTGGTTTTCTCCTCTAGTTTTCTCCTCTGGTTTTCTCCTCCTCTTTCTCCTCTAGTTTCTCCTCCTCTAGTTTTCTCCTCTAGTTTTCTCCTCTGTTTTCTCCTCTGGTTTTCTCCTCTAGTTTTCTCCTCCTCTGGTTTTCTCCTCTAGTTTTCTCCTCTAGTTTTCTCCTCCTCTAGTTTTCTCCTCTGGTTTTCTCCTCCTCTGGTTTTCTCCTCTAGTTTTCTCCTCTAGTTTTCTCCTCCTCTAGTTTTTCCTCTGGTTTTCTCCTCCTCTGGTTTTCTCCTCTAGTTTTCTTCCTCTTTTCTCCTCTAGTTTTCTCCCTCTCTTTTCTCTAGTTTTCTCCTCTCCCTGGTTTTCTCCTCTAGTTTCTCCTCTAGTTTTCTCCTCCTCTAGTTTTCTCCTCCTCTAGTTTTCTCCTCTAGTTTTCTCCTCCTCTAGTTTTCTCCTCTAGTTTTCTCCTCTAGTTTTCTCCTCTGGTTTTCTTCTGTTTTTCTCTCTCTGGTTTCTCCTCTAGTTTTTCCTCTGGTTTTCTCCTCTAGTTTTCTCCTCTAGTTTTCTCCTCCTCTAGTTTTCTCCTCTAGTTTTCTCCTCTGTTTTCTCCTCTGGTTTTCTCCTCTAGTTTTCTCCTCTGGTTTTCTCCTCTGGTTTTCTCCTCTAGTTTTCTCCTACTCTAGTTTTCTCCTCTAGTTTTCTCCTCCTCTAGTTTTCTCTCCTCTAGTTTTCCTCTAGTTTTCTCTCTCTTTTTCTCTATTCTTCTAGTTTTCTCCTCTGGATTTCTCCTCTAGTTTTCTCCTCCAGTTTTCTCCTCTAGTTTTCTCCTCTGGTTTTCTCCTCTATTTTTCTCCTCTGGTTTCTCCTCTAGTTTTCTCCTACTCTAGTTTTCTCCTCTAGTTTTGTCCTCTGGTTTTCTCCTCCTCTAGTTTTCTCCTCTAGTTTTCTCCTCCAGTTTTCTCCTCTAGTTTTCTCCTCTGGTTTTCTCCTCTATTTTCTCCTCTGGTTTTCTCCTCTGGTTTTCTCCTCGAGTTTTCTCCTCTAGTTTTCTCCTCTGGTTTTCTCCTCCTCTAGTTTTCTCCTCTAGTTTTTGTTTTCTCCTCCTCTAGTTTTCTCCTCTAGTTTTCTCCTCTGGTTTTCTCCTCTAGTTTTCTCCTCTGGTTTTCTCCTCCTGTGTTCATCACTGATGTCTAAATGAGCCGTAGACTGAAGTGACTGTGATGAAAAATGACAGTTTTAAACTCAGATTAGTTTCATTTTTTCAATCTAAATGGACATGATGTGTTCAAGGACTGTCGGTTTCTGTCTGATGATCATTTCGAGGATCTTTAACATCATGAACTTGTCGGTGGGTTTTGGTTGTGAGGTTCTTCGTCTGTCTCCTGAGTCTCTGGACTTTCTACAGTTCTGATATTTAAAAATATTTAAATGTTTGACTTGGTTTCTCTGGGTCTCCATCATGAGATTTCAGAGGCTGCTGAGTTCCAGGGAGGAGGAAGGTCTCAGCGTTGTGTAGACGTTGTGTAGATGTTGTTTAGTTGTGTAGACATTGTGTTGATGTTGTGTAGAATTTGTGTAGATATTGTGTTGATGTTTTCACCTGTACCAATCACCTGCAGGAAGCTCCCATCTCATTGGTGGAGAAGGACAGTAAAGTAAACAGAGCCGAGCTGCAGGAACCTGAAGAACCGGAGGGGAATCTGAGATGTTTGATCAACTGCTTTCAATGTTTCATCCTCAATAACTTATTGAAGCTTCTGGAGCCGAGATCAATAATCAATACACACACAGCTGTGTGTTATAGTGTGTTGCAGTGAGTGTGTGTTATAGTGTGTTTGTGTGTGATTTTCTTAACCCTTGTGTCGTCCTATGGGTCCAACTGACCCAGTTTAAAGTTTGAAAATGTGGAAAAAAAATATATTTCACAGTGAAACTTCTTATGTCCACATTTATGATGTGTTTTCAGATTATCTATGTTGTGAAAACAGTTTTATTTAACCCTCCTGTTGTCCTCATTTACAGACACCAAAAAACATTGTTTCCTTGTCTGAAAAAAATCCAAAAATTCAGCAAAAAATTCCCCACATTTCTGAAAATTTGCAAAAACGTCAGCAAGAAAATTCCAGTAATTTCCTAAAAGTTTCCCTTAAAAGCGTTATTTAAAAAAAAATAAAATCCCCCAAATTTGGCAAGAAAATTCTTCTAAATATTTTCAAAAAATGAGTAAAAATTTTCCAAAAAAATCCTAAACATATCTAAAGTGATTCCATATATAGAGTAGAGTAGAATAGAATAGAATAGCCACTTTGTTGTCAACCAGAACATATACTAGTTGGTTCACATTATGACTGAAATTCCGATGCAACAAGATCGGACTGCTAAATACAAAAACAAACAAAAAAAATAATTTTTTCCAAATAAAATATATATCAGTAAAACATCTATATTTTCTTAAGAACATTCACCTAAAAATCAACCAAATCCAGTGAAATTCACTGGATTTTGGTTGATTTTTACGTGAATGTTCTTAAGAAACATGTTAAATTTCTTTTTTCCACCAAAAATGTTCAAAATTTCCCAAAAAAGTTGAAAATGTGGACATCAGAAGTGTCATTGTGAAAATATATTTTTTTCCACATTTTCAAATGGGTCAGTTTGACCTGCAGGATGACATGAGGGTTAATGATGACACAAAATTCTAATAATCACCAAAAAAATTAAAACAAGAATAGATTTAGGTGAAAAGAAATTAAGTAAGGCAGATTAAATATATCCATCCATCCATCCTCTATACACCGCTTAATCCTCACTAGGGTCATGGGGGGGTGGAGTCTATCCCAGCTGACTCAGGTGAAGGCAGGGGACACCCTAGACAGGTCACCAGTCTGTCACAGGGCTACATACAGAGACAAACAATCACTCTCACATTCACACCTACGGACAATTTAGAATGATCAATTAACCTCAGCATATTTTGGACTGTGGGAGGAAGCCGGAGTACCCGGAGAAAACCCACGCAGCACAGGGAGAACATGCAAACTCCATGCAGAAAGATCCCGGGAAAGCCGGGACGTGAACCAGGGATCTTCTAGCTGCAAGGCGAAAGTGCTAACCACTTACGCCACTGTGCAGCCCCCAGATAAATATATGATGAATGAAAATAAGAATATTAGGATTTTAAAATATATTTGAAAAAAAGTTTTGAAATGTTAATATAAAGAAAATGAAATTATTTAGAATCAATAAAATAAAAATGAAATTAATGAACAAATTTAGAGCAAGAAATTACAGAAACTCATTTTAAGGAGAAAAAATAAAAAAAACAACGTCTGGGAGGGTTTATTGTCCATTTAAAGCGAGTGTGTTTTAATGTGTGTGTGCTGGCATCTGTCACAGTGTGTACTGAGGCGGTGAATGTTCATTCCCCTACACACACACACACACACACACACACACACAAAAACCCCACACTCATTCTCTTTCAATTACTCTTTCTTTTCTCTCTCCTTTCTTCAGGGCTTCCTATATGTGGGTCAATGGAACACACACACACACACACACACATGCACTCTCTCTCTCTCTCTCTCTCTCGTGCACTCTCTCGTGCGCGCTCCGCACCCCAGAGTGTGATGTGCTAAATTAAATGTAGAGCTATATGTTGCCACCATCCAGATGACAAATGACGTGAGGTAATCGTCTTAGCTCCGATAGCAGCGTCGCCCCTGGCAACCGCTCTCACACACACACACACACACACACACACACACACACACACACACACACACACAGTCAGTGTGTTTGTGTGTCTTTGTCCTGTATTGTGAAGGAACACGTGTCTGACTGTGTGTTGTTGTTGTGCTGTTCTGTAAATGTGTGTTTGTACCTGTACAGGTGTGTTGTTTACCTGTCCGTGTCTTCAGGTGTGAATCAGCTCTCAGTAATCAGACTGGAACAGGTTCTAAAAGGAACCCAGAGTTTATTAGAGGAACGACAGCAGCAACAGAAACACAACCTGGACCTGAGAATCCTGGAGGCGTTTAGGGAACATCTGGAAACTACAGCGTCTGCTGGTGACTGAGGCGTTTAGGGAACATCTGGAAACTACAGCATCTGCTGGTGACTGAGGCGTTTAGGGAACATCTGGAAAATACAGCATCTACTGGTGACTGAAGCGTTTAGGGAACATCTGGAAACTACAGCGTCTGCTGGTGACTGAGGCGTTTAGGGAACATCTGGAAACTACAGCATCTGCTGGTGACTGAGGCGTTTAGGGAACATCTGGAAAATACAGCATCTACTGGTGACTGAAACTACAGCGTCTGCTGGTGACTGAGGCGTTTAGGGAACATCTGGAAAACTACAGCACTGCTGGTGACTGAGGCGTTAGGGACTTCTGGAAAATACAGCATCTGCTGGTGACTGAGGCGTTTAGGGAACATCTGGAAAAATACAGCATCTACTGGGTGACTGAGGCGTTATGGGAACATCGGGGAAACTACAGCGGTCGACTGGTGACTGAGGGCGTTTAGGGAACAATCTGGAAACTACAGCGTCTCGCTGGTGACTGAGGCGTTTAGGGAACATCTGGAACTACAGCGTCTGGCTGGTGGGACTGAGCGTTAGGGAACATCTTGGAACTACAGCGTCTACTGGTGACTGAAGCGTTTTGGGAACATCTTGGAAACTACAGCCATTTACTGGTGACTGGGGCGTTTAGGGAACATCTGGAAACTACAGCGTCTACTGGTGACTGAGGCGTAGGAAAACATCTGGAAACACAGCGTCTGCTGGTGACTGAGGCGTTAGGGAACATCTGGAAACTACAGCATCTGCTGGTGACTGAGGCGTTTAGGGAACTTCTGGAAAATACAGCATCTACTGGTGACTGAGGCGTTTAGGGAACATCTGGAAACTACAGCATCTACTGGTGACTGAGGCGTTAGGGAACATCTGGAAACTACAGCGTCTACTGGTGACTGAGGCGTTTAGGGAACATCTGGAAACTACAGCGTCTGCTGGTGACTGAGGCGTTTAGGGAACATCTGGAAACTACAGCGTCTGCTGGTGACTGAAGCGTTTAGGGAACATCTGGAAACTACAGCGTCTACTGGTGACTGAAGTGTTTAGGGAACATCTGGAACTACAGCATTTACTGGTGACTGGGGCGTTTAGGGAACATCTGGAAACTACAGCATTTACTGGTGACTGGGGCGTTTAGGGAACATCTGGAAACTACAGCGTCTGCTGGTGACTGAGGCGTTTAGGGAACTTCTGGAAAATACAGCATCTACTGGTGACTGAGGCATTTAGGGAACATCTGGAAAATACAGCGTCTACTAGTGACTGAGGCGTTTAGGGAACATCTGGAAACTACAGCGTCTACTGGTGACTGAGGTGTTTAGGGAACATCTGGAAACTACAGCGTCTGCTGGTGACTGAGGCGTTTAGGGAACATCTGGAAACTACAGCATCTACTGGTGACTGAGGCGTTTAGGGAACATCTGGAAACTACACCGTCTACTGGTGACTGAGGCGTTTAGGGAACATCTGGAAACTACAGCGTCTGCTGGTGACTGAAGCGTTTAGGGAACATCTGGAAACTACAGCGTCTGCTGGTGACTGAGGCGTTTAGGGAACATCTGGAAACTACAGCGTCTACTGGTGACTGAGGCGTTTAGGAAACATCTGGAAAATACAGCATCTACTGGTGACTGAGGCGTTTAGGGAACATCTGGAAACTACAGCGTCTACTGGTGACTGAGGCGTTTAGGGAACATCTGGAAACTACAGCGTCTGCTGGTGACTGAGGCGTTTAGGGAACATCTGGAAACTACAGCGTCTGCTGGGGACTGAGGCGTTTAGGGAACATCTGGAAAATACAGCGTCTACTGGTGACTGAGGCGTTTAGGGAACATCTGCAAACTACAGCTTCTACTGGTGACTGAGGCGTTTAGAGAACATCTGGAAACTACAGCATCTACTGGTGACTGTGAGGCGTTAGGAAACATCTGGAAACTACAGCATCTACTGGTGACTGTGAGGCATTTAGGGAACATCTGGAAACTACAGTTTCACTCTTTTCCCTCATCATGACTGTAATGGGCGAGTTTCTGCAGATAAGTGTTTCTCAGTGAACTCACCTGTAAATCTGAGCATGTAGGAGTGTACAATAGTGTATTAGTGTGTGTAGGTGTGTATTAGTGTGTGTTGTTGTGTGTGTATAGGTGTGTATTAGTGTGCGTTATCGTGCTGTTGTGTGTTGCGTGGCCTCGGCTGTAGCTGCAGCAGCCTCCAGGCAGCAGCAGCAGAAAACAGGCCTCCGGCTGCAGACAACAGCTTCCTCTGAGTTCGCTGCGATAAAGTCGACTTCTGTTTATTTACATTTAAATAACACTCGTCCTCCTCTTCTTCATCTTCTTCATCCTCCCAGAGCTCTACTCTTCATTTCCTTTCAGTGTTTTTGTGAAAGAAGCAGAGTTCCAGTAAAACATGAGCCAGATAAATAATGGAAGTGATGTGACCTGAAGAGTGGTGAAGTGAGCTTCTATTACTGAACTGTGAGGAGTTAAAGTGTTGCTTCTGAAGAGCCAGTAAAGTCTTACTGCGTTTAATTCTCTGAACTCGGAGCCATTTCTGGGTGGATCTGGAGGGAAGAAGGTTTAATTTTTACAGAATCTGCTGCAGAGAGTTTATTTTGGGAGATTTTCTAAAATGAGTTGTGTAGAATAAATAGATTCTGATCAAATATTACACTTTTAAGCTCAGATTTTGTGAATTTATCTGATTTAACGATGTGTCACAGATGATGCCTTCATGGATCGTTGGAAAGTTGAATATCTGTAGATTCCTTTCTGTTGTGTGGGTGTCTGTCTGATAAATGGTGTAGACTTGGAGAGTTTTAAATTAGATGAGCTGCTGCTGCTGGTTTTGGGGTTCAACAGGTTAAAATAACATGTTTTTATTCTGTAAAATGGAATTTCTTGATGGTCGGATGTTTGTGGTGCCTGAAGGTTTGGATTTTTTCAGAATCTGGTTAATTTTCCAGACAGAATGATGCGTTCAAGAACCGATTCTGTGTGTTTTTGTAGTTTCTGGATCTTATAAGTGGAGGATTTTTGAAAAAAAGAATTCAGATTTTCCTTGTTGAACCATGTTTCATTAAAAAGTAATTAATCTGGTCCTCCTCTGTGTAATTAAAGGGACTGCAAATATTCATAGTCTGAAGGTAGAACTTTGTTTCATGAAATAAATAAACTGTAGATGAAAAATTACCCGATTGGTTGATTTTATTTTCAGTTCTGTAGCAGAGAGACGGAGAATGAAGCAGAAATAAAGAGATAAATAATGACATCAATGGTCTCGAAGTACAAGTAAAGAAATAAAGAGATAAATTGTTTAGAAGCACAACGGCAGAATCTCTGGGGTGTCAGATGAAGAAATCAGAAACTAGAACCCAACTTCCATGTCACGGTTTCACTCCACAGTTTGGTTTGTTGGACTCTGAGGAGGACATTTTGGCTTGTTGGTCTCTGAGGACATTTTGGCTTGTTGGTCTCTGAGGACAGTTTGGTTTGTTGGTCTCTGAGGACAGTTTGGTTTGTTGGTCTCTGAGGACAGTTTGGTTTGTTGGTCTCTGAGGACATTTTGGTTTGTTGGTCTCTGAGGAGGCCATTTTGACTTGTTGGTCTCTGAGGACATTTTGGCTTGTTGGTCTCTGAGGACAGTTTGGTTTGTTGGTCTCTGAGGACAGTTTGGTTTGTTGGTCTCTGAGGACATTTTGGTTTGTTGGTCTCTGAGGAGGACATTTTGACTTGTTGGTCTCTGAGGACAGTTTGGTTTGTTGGTCTCTGAGGACAGTTTGGTTTGTTGGTCTCTGAGGACATTTTGACTTGTTGGTCTCTGAGGACAGTTTGGTTTGTTGGTCTCTGAGGACAGTTTGGTTTGTTGGTCTCTGAGGAGGACATTTTGACTTGTTGGTCTCTGAGGACATTTTGGCTTGTTGGTCTCTGAGGAGGACATTTTGACTTGTTGGTCTCTGAGGACAGTTTGGTTTGTTGGTCTCTGAGGAGGACAGTTTGGTTTGTTGGTCTCTGAGGAGGACATTTTGGCTTGTTGGTCTCTGAGGACAGTTTGGTTTGTTGGTCTCTGAGGACAGTTTGTTTTGTTGGTCTCTGAGGACAGTTTGAACTTTTCCTGTGTCTTTCTGCTGTTTTTGTGACATTCACTAAGAAGCTCGGAAGGACGTTCGTCTTCTTCTTTCTGTCTTCATTTGTGTGGACGTCTGAACCTCGTTGGACGAACTGGTGGAAGTGAAGTGGCAGCGAGACTTTTCCATCTCTCAGCACCTCTGGCATTTCCTCCGAGGACTCGAGTCAGGAGACACCGGGAGTCTGAGGGTGTGTTACTGTGTGTGTTACAGTGTGAGTGTGTGTGTGTGTGTTGTAGTGTGTTTTGCTGGCAGCAGCAGCGTCTTCCCTCCGTCACCAGTTTATGAAGCAGCAACAGAACAGTATAAACTAGTTTGTGTGTTATTGTGTGTGTTATAATTTGTGTGTTTTCTACTAGTGCATGTGTGCTATAGTGTGTGTTTTCTCCTGCTGTGTGTGTTACAGTGTGTGTGCTCTTAGTGGGCCGGCTGCCTTTTTACTGTAAATGATGAATAATGGTTCTGCTGCTGGAGTGGAGTTCAGCTGCTGCTTCAGCTGCAGCCTAAAGAGGAAAAATAGTTCTGGAGACGTTCTAGCAGCTTCTCTGGTCTGTTTGGAGGAACGTGGAGTTAAATAGGAGCTGCTGGAGGAGAACCGCTGAAGGAGAACCGGTGGAGCTCAGACTGACTCAGAACAGAAACCTAATTGCTGAGGTGTGTTAGCAGAAATTACACCGGTTCTTTAGTAGAAGCTGAAGCGGTTCTTTAGTAGAAGCAGTTCTTTAGTAGAAGCTGAAGTGGTTCTTTAGTAGAAGCTGAAGCGGTTCTTTAGTAGAAGCTGAAGCGGTTCTTTAGTAGAAGCTGAAGCGGTTCTTTAGTAGAAGCTGAAGCGGTTCTTTAGTAGAAGCAGTTCTTTAGTAGAAGCTGAAGTGGTTCTTTAGTAGAAGCTGAAGCGGTTCTTTAGTAGAAGCTGAAGCGGTTCTTTAGTAGAAGCTGAAGCGGTTCTTTAGTAGAAGCTGAAGTGGTTCTTTAGTAGAAGCTGAAGCGGTTCTTTAGTAGAAGCTGAAGCGGTTCTTTAGTAGAAGCTGAAGCGGTTCTTTAGTAGAAGCTGAAGCGGTTCTTTAGTAGAAGCAGTTCTTTAGTAGAAGCTGAAGTGGTTCTTTAGTAGAAGCTGAAGCGGTTCTTTAGTAGAAGCAGTTCTTTAGTAGAAGCTGAAGTGGTTCTTTAGTAGAAGCTGAAGCGGTTCTTTAGTAGAAGCTGAAGCGGTTCTTTAGTAGAAGCTGAAGCGGTTCTTTAGTAGAAGCAGTTCTTTAGTAGAAGCTGAAGTGGTTCTTTAGTAGAAGCTGAAGCGGTTCTTTAGTAGAAGCTGAAGCGGTTCTTTAGTAGAAGCTGAAGCGGTTCTTTAGTAGAAGCTGAAGCGGTTCTTTAGTAGAAGCAGTTCTTTAGTAGAAGCTGAAGTGGTTCTTTAGTAGAAGCTGAAGCGGTTCTTTAGTAGAAGCTGAAGCGGTTCTTTAGTAGAAGCTGAAGCGGTTCTTTAGTAGAAGCTGAAGTGGTTCTTTAGTAGAAGCTGAAGCGGTTCTTTAGTAGAAGCTGAAGCGGTTCTTTAGTAGAAGCTGAAGCGGTTCTTTAGTAGAAGCTGAAGCGGTTCTTTAGTAGAAGCAGTTCTTTAGTAGAAGCTGAAGTGGTTCTTTAGTAGAAGCTGAAGCGGTTCTTTAGTAGAAGCAGTTCTTTAGTAGAAGCTGAAGTGGTTCTTTAGTAGAAGCTGAAGCGGTTCTTTAGTAGAAGCTGAAGCGGTTCTTTAGTAGAAGCTGAAGCGGTTCTTTAGTAGAAGCAGTTCTTTAGTAGAAGCTGAAGTGGTTCTTTAGTAGAAGCTGAAGCGGTTCTTTAGTAGAAGCAGTTCTTTAGTAGAAGCTGAAGTGGTTCTTTAGTAGAAGCTGAAGCGGTTCTTTAGTAGAAGCTGAAGCGGTTCTTTAGTAGAAGCTGAAGCGGTTCTTTAGTAGAAGCTGAAGCGGTTCTTTAGTAGAAGCAGTTCTTTAGTAGAAGCTGAAGTGGTTCTTTAGTAGAAGCTGAAGCGGTTCTTTAGTAGAAGCAGTTCTTTAGTAGAAGCTGAAGTGGTTCTTTAGTAGAAGCTGAAGCGGTTCTTTAGTAGAAGCTGAAGCGGTTCTTTAGTAGAAGCTGAAGCGGTTCTTTAGTAGAAGCTGAAGCGGTTCTTTAGTAGAAGCTGAAGCGGTTCTTTAGTAGAAGCAGTTCTTTAGTAGAAGCTGAAGTGGTTCTTTAGTAGAAGCTGAAGCGGTTCTTTAGTAGAAGCAGTTCTTTAGTAGAAGCTGAAGTGGTTCTTTAGTAGAAGCTGAAGCGGTTCTTTAGTAGAAGCTGAAGTGGTTCTTTAGTAGAAGCTGAAGCGGCTCTTTAGTAGAAGCTGAAGTGGTTCTTTAGTAGAAGCTGAAGTGGTTCTTTAGTAGAAGCAGTTCTTTAGTAGAAGCTGAAGTGGTTCTTTAGTAGAAGCTGAAGCGGTTCTTTAGTAGAAGCTGAAGCGGTTCTTTAGTAGAAGCTGAAGCGGTTCTTTAGTAGAAGCTGAAGCGGTTCTTTAGTAGAAGCTGAAGCGGTTCTTTAGTAGAAGCTGAAGTGGTTCTTTAGTAGAAGCTGAAGTGGTTCTTTAGTAGAAGCAGTTCTTTAGTAGAAGCTGAAGGGGTTCTTTAGTAGAAGCTGAAGCGGTTCTTTAGTAGAAGCTGAAGCGGTTCTTTAGTAGAAGCTGAAGCGGTTCTTTAGTAGAAGCTGAAGTGGTTCTTTAGTAGAAGCTGAAGTGGTTCTTTAGTAGAAGCAGTTCTTTAGTAGAAGCTGAAGGGGTTCTTTAGTAGAAGCTGAAGCGGTTCTTTAGTAGAAGCTGAAGCGGTTCTTTAGTAGAAGCTGAAGCGGTTCTTTAGTAGAAGCTGAAGTGGTTCTTTCGTAGAAGCTGAAGCGGTTCTTTAGTAGAAACTGAAGTGGCACACTGACCCATCTCACCTCCAGACTGTGGATTAAAGAACAAAGCAGCAGATCCTCTCTGGAGAGCCGCCACTTGAGCAGAACCCTGCGGCTTTTCCTGACGTTCCCATGCTGTCCTGGGAAACCTGCTGCTGCTCTGATCTCAGGAATCTGTTCTTCCATGGAGGAAGTTCTGCAGGAACACAGAGGTTCTGTACATCTGAACATCTACTTCTGCTTCTCTGGAACTCCTGGAGGTTAGTTATGGACTTCTGTGGTCCAATATGAAACGAATCTGAGCTTAAACTTATCATATTTCATCAAAAAAATCACTTTATTCAAAATGTCTCATTGAAAATTTCACAAAATATAAAGAATTGGCTCTGAAAAGATTCTGCACAAAAACAAGAAATTCAGAAGTTTTTGCTGCAACAGTTGAACTTTTAATGACTGAACTACAAATAACAGTCACATGATGAAAAGTCAGAGTTTTCTTTCTAATATAAGCAGTTAAATATCTGCAGTATGTGGAGACGAGTACAGAAACTAAATCCTAATATACGAAAAGCCCTCAGAGAAAGGAGTACTCCTCCAAGGCTGTTCATTCCCCCATATGGCATTGTCAGAAATGCAGCTGTTTCAAAATTTTTTATTTTTTTCAAAATGTAGCATTTATTTGTTATTGATGATCAGACATCATGGCAACAACCAAAACAGACAGAAAATGACCAAAAACATTATAAAATGACAAAAATGAGACAAAAACAACCAAAACAAGACAAAAAAATGACCAAAAATGTTATGATATGACAAATAACAGGACAAAAGCAACTACAACGAGAAAAAAATACCACAAGCTTTACAAAATGACAAAAAATGGGTCAAAAATAGACAAAAACATTCTAAAACTAGAAACATAAAGTAAATTCTCAGTTGTTTTGGAAAATTTTCAGTCATTTTGGACATTTTTTCACATTTAGGACAAATTTGAATCATTTTGGACCAATTTTCAGTAATTCTGAACCACTTTTCAGTAGGGCCGGACCCGAGTGTCCGAATATCCGGTCCCAACGGTGGTATCTGGATAATAATGCACCCCCCACCGAATATCCGGAGCCCAGAATCTGCTGTCCGGGCCAGCCCTACTTTTCAGTCCCAGCTGTTGACTATGGTTTGTTCATGATCTGTTTAAAGCAATAAATAGTTGTGAATAATGCTGATTTCAGTTTAGATTCATTCATTAATTTATGGCTGAAACTGCTGGAGTGAGACTTAATGAAGATCAGAGTACTCAGATTACTGCTACCGTGTTGGTTTGTTCTGACAGAATGACATCAGTTGTCCTCCAGATTGTTCATTCAGAACTATTTTAGAACCATTTTTTCAGCTTTTCTCTAAACTCCAGACTCGTCCTCAGCCCAGCGTCCTCCTCGGTCCTCCTCTGTCCTCCTCAGTCCTCCTCAGTCCTCCTCCGACCTCCTCAGTCCTCCTCCGACCTCCTCAGACCTCTTAGACCTCCTCAGACCTCTTAGACCTCCTCAGTCCTTCTTAGACCTCCTCAGACCTCCTCAGACCTCTTAGACCTCCTCAGTCCTTCTTAGACCTCCTCAGTCCTTCTTAGACCTCCTCAGACCTCTTAGACCTCCTCAGTCCTTCTTAGACCTCCTCAGACCTCCTCAGACCTCTTAGACCTCCTCAGTCCTTCTTAGACCTCCTCAGTCCTTCTTAGACCTCCTCAGACCTCTTAGACCTCCTCAGTCCTTCTTAGACCTCCTCAGACCTCCTCAGACCTCTTAGACCTCCTCAGTCCTTCTTAGACCTCCTCAGTCCTTCTTAGACCTCCTCAGACCTCTTAGACCTCCTCAGTCCTTCTTAGACCTCCTCAGACCTCCTCAGACCTCTTAGACCTCCTCAGACCTCCTCAGACCTCTTAGACCTCCTCAGTCCTTCTTAGACCTCCTCAGACCTCCTCAGTTCTCCTCAGTTCTCCTCAGACCTCCTCAGACCTCCTCAGGTCTCCTCAGTCCTTCTTAGACCTTCTCCGACCTCCTCAGACCTCTTAGACCTCCTCAGTCCTTCTTAGACCTCCTCAGACCTCCTCAGTCCTTCTTAGACCTCCTCAGGTCTCCTCAGTTCTCCTCAGACCTCCTCCGACCTCCTCAGACCTCTTAGACCTCCTCAGGTCTCCTCAGTTCTCCTCAGACCTCCTCAGACCTCTTAGACCTCCTCAGACCTCCTCAGACCTCTTAGACCTCCTCAGTCCTTCTTAGACCTCCTCAGACCTCCTCAGACCTCTTAGACCTCCTCAGGTCTCCTCAGTTCTCCTCAGACCTCCTCAGACCTCTTAGACCTCCTCAGACCTCCTCAGACCTCTTAGACCTCCTCAGACCTCTTAGACCTCCTCAGACCTCTTAGACCTCCTCAGTCCTTCTTAGACCTCCTCAGACCTCCTCAGACCTCTTAGACCTCCTCAGACCTCCTCAGACCTCTTAGACCTCCTCAGTCCTTCTTAGACCTCCTCAGACCTCCTTAGACCTCTTAGACCTCCTCAGGTCTCCTCAGTTCTCCTCAGGTCCTGCTGGGCTGCTGCTTTGTGCTGCAGGCGTCTAATTGTGGCTGTTTAGAAAAGGAAAGGTGTAAAGTGGAGGGAATTCCCATGGTGCTCTTTTATTGGAGACGGGACAATAGCGGCTAATTGGTTCCTATTAGCCCAGAAGAGACACTTGAAGTACGGCATTCTGGGTAAATCAGAGAGGAGAGAGCCTGTAGGACGAGCTGGTGGCAAACTCTGTGTGTGTGTGTGTGTGTGTGTGTGTGTGTGTGTGTGATTGTGTGTGTGTGTGTTGTGGGAAACTGTAAATTGTGTGATTTGTTGACATTATTAGCAGCTTTTGGAACATAAAATGGGTTTATAAGCAGCTTCAGTGTGTAAATAGTTGTTCACTTATTGTGCAACGACTCAGAGTCTCAGGTCTGAGGTCAGTGTGTTAGAATCTACAGACCTGCAGGAGGCTGATGTGAGATAAAAACCAATGGTTTATTGGTTTATATTTTTAACATTTTTTTTCTCTTGAAAATATCCATTTCCCTTCTCTCGAAGTTATTTGATGGAAAATTGCTGTAATATGTAGAACAATACTGTAATTTTTGCATTTATTTCTGGAAAAGAATCCATTTTTTCCCAGTTAAATGTACATATTGTTGTACTGGTAACGGAAACATGCTGCCATATTTATAACAAGGATTTCTGCATTTATTACATGTAAAAACTACAGTTTGTAGCAGTCTAACAGTTTTTATTTTCTCAGTTTGTATTGATCTTTACATCAGTTTGTGGTCATTTTACATCTTTTCTTATTGTTTTGTGTCTTTTTGCTGCCATTTTGCATCTAGTTGTCCTTTTGTTTTCCTAAAATGGGATTTTATCTTGGTTTGTGTTGCATTTTTGCATTTGATAGTGTTTATTTTTCATCTTTTCTTCTTGTTTTGTGTCTCTATTTGGTTGTTTTGCATTTCTTTGTTTCTGTTTTGCATGTAGTTGTGCTTTTGTTTGCCTAAAATGGGAGTTTATCTTGGTTTGCATTACATTTTTACATATGAAAGTGTTGATTTTCATGTCGCTGTATTTGGTTCTGCCTCTCTGCGGTCCATTTATGACTCTAGATGCAGTCGTTTTATCTGTTTTCTGTTAGTTTCTGTTATGTTGTGTCTCTTTTTTGCCTCCATTTGTCGTCCTGTTGTGTGTCTAAAGTTAGTTTTAATCTGTTTTCATTAAATATCACGTGTCGGGTTGGACCAGTCCAACGTAGTGGAAAGACGGGGGTGTTCACAGGTGGATTCATCCATTCAGAAATAATGGATTCATCCTGGAAGCTGTGGATGCAGACACCCTCCAACACGTGTGTTTTATTATTTCAGTTCCTTGTGTTTCTATTTCCTGGTTTCTTCTCTAGGATATCTGCTGCTCTGTGACGAAGCTCCACATTACGCCGTTTAATTAGCAGCCTTTCAACAGAACTAATTAGCCGCTGCGCTAGCCGGGCTGGATGAGGGTGAGGAAGGGTGATTGAAGTTCTGCCTCCCTCACAGAGCTTTGTTTAACGCCTTCAGTCCCACTTTTCACATTTTTAAAATACAGAACCCACTAATGGAAGTGGAGGATGGAGAAGCTCCGTTTGGATTCTTCTGGTTTTAATTAAGGAGCTCTGACAGATTGATCAGCCTCTCTGATAGTCCTGTGTGCTAAAGATATTCCATTTGTGTTCTGTTTAATTGGCTGCTGCTCAGCAGAGAGCAGCCGATGATGGGATGTGAGGGACGTTTACAGGATCTGCCGTGGACTCGGTTCTGGATGGCAGCCTAATAGGAAAGTTGGCTCAGATGAAGCCGACGGCTGCTTCAGAGCAGGTGTGTCTCTGGACCACAACACTGATTCTGTACATATTCACACGTTTTAGCTCCATTAGCAGCTCCGGTCCCTCTGCTGCTGTCTG
This sequence comes from Amphiprion percula, assembly GCA_003047355.2. Classification (NCBI taxonomy): domain Eukaryota; kingdom Metazoa; phylum Chordata; class Actinopteri; family Pomacentridae; genus Amphiprion; species Amphiprion percula. The sequence goes on along the minus strand of CM009725.1, from coordinate 27,691,275 downwards.
GTCCAGAAAATACCAACAAAACACTCCAGAAAATACAGAGAAAACACTTGAAAAAATACCGACAAAACACTCCAGAAAATACCGGCAAAGCACTCCAGAAAAAATACGAACAAAACGCTCCAGAAAACACCAACAAAACACTCCAGAAAAGGCTGACAAAACACTTCAGAAAATACAGACGAAATACTCCAAAACACTCCATTTTTGACAGACCATTTTTGAGTTGTGGACTAATTTATTAATAATTGTGAACAAACTATGAGTCACTTTGGAACATTTTTGAGTCATTTTGGTAAAAATTAACTCATTCTGAACAGGTTTTCATTCATTTATGACTAATTGAACTTCTCTTGAACCCTTGAATTTCCATCTGTATTCACTGTTTTGTCCTCGTCTCCCTGAATCTCTAAACTGAGGCATTTATCTGCTGAACTGATGAAGTTCTGAGGATCAGAAATGGCTTTTTTGTGCTGGTTTGGATCAGTTTGTGGTAGTTTTGGCCTTTTTGTGGTCATTTAGCATCTTTTGGTGGAGATTTTGAGTCTTTCTGCTGATTTTTGGTCTTTTTCTGCTGATTTTGTATTTCGTTGTGGTAATTTTGGCGCTTTGTTGGTGATTTGGTTTCTTTTTGTGGGAATTTTCCAGGTTTTTTAGTCACCTTGGTTGCAGTTTTTCCTCCTAAATGTTGTGGTTCTATCTGCTGGACTGATGAAGTTCTGAACAGGATGAAGGTAGAACGCTGATCATGAAATAAAGTTACTGTAGATACAGAACCAGATGGATGAAATGAGAGTAAACGTTTTACTTTCGCTTTGGAAACGTTGAAATTTAACACGATGGTGCTGTGTGATACAGAAACACACTGTGAGCTTGTTGCTAATAATCCCACTGATGCCACCTCCCTTCTCAGTGTAATAACAAGCTGGAACACACACACACACACACACACACACACACACACACACACACACACACACACACACCTCCCGTCACTATGATTAGCTTTGGCAGCACAAGGCCATCCAGCGCTCTCAGATATAACTGCTTCTCTTTGATAAACATGAGAGCTCCAACACACCGCTGTCTGCACACACACACACACACACACACACACACACACACACACACACACACACACACACACACACACACACACACACACGCCCAGCCAGCCTTCGGTCAGCTGTGTGTGCAGCCTGGAGAATATTTGATATGTAGATAAGTCTTAAAAAGGCTGAGATTTGCATAACGGCTCCTGTTGCACTCGGCTAGCTGCATGTGGTAGGTACATTTTTAATCAGCCGCAGAAAAATTAATTTGTTTTTGGTGGGAGGAGGAGGAGGAGGCCGGAGTGCGTTCCATTAGCAGCGTTTTGTTGAGCTGGATCGGGTGAAACTCGGGATTCTTTACTGTCCTGCAGCTACTGTTTATTAAAACCTCCTCAATTAAAGTGTCGCCTCATTAAAGCCACACCTCGTTGTCAGGAGGAAACATTTGTTTTCTGTGTCAGGAAGCAGTTTGTGTGTTTGAGTAACAACCAAAAATGGCAACAAACATTATAAAATGACAACAAATGGGCTAAAAACAACCAAAAGACAGAAAAAAAAATACCACGAACTTTACAAAATACCAACAAATGAGCTAAAAAAACCCCCAAAAGATTAAAAATAACCATAAACTTTACAAAATGCCAAAAAAATGGACAAAAACAACCAAATCAAGACAGAAAATGACAAAAAATAGCACAAAAACAACCAAAACGACAGAAAATGACCAAAAATGCTTTAAGATGACAAAAAATGGGACAAAAACAACCAAAGCAATAGAAAAAGAATACCATAAACTTTACAAAATGGCAACAAAATGGGATAGAAATAACCAAACCAAGACAGAAAATTACCAAAAATGTTATGAAATGACAAAAAACGAGACGAAAACAACCAAGACAATAAATGACCAAAATGTTCGAATATGACAAAAAATATGACAAAACAACCAAAATAATAGAAAAAAATACCATAAACTACAAAATGTCAACAAAATGGGATAGAAACAACCAAACCAAGACAGAAAATTACCAAAAATGTTATGAAATGACAAAAAACGAGACGAAAACAACCAAGACAATAAATGACCAAAATGTTCGAATATGACAAAAAATATGACAAAACAACCAAAATAATAGAAAAAAATACCATAAACTACAAAATGTCAACAAAATGGGATAGAAACAACCAAACCAAGACAGAAAATGACAAAAAAATGTTTTAATATGACAAAAATTGGGACAAAAACAACCAAACCAAGACAGAAATTGACCATAACTGTTGTAAAATGGAGGCCAGAGTGCGTTTTGTTGAGCTGGATCAGGTGAAACTCTGCATTCTTTACTGTCCTGCAGCTACTGTTTATTAAAACCTCCTCAATTAAAGTGTCGCCTCATTAAACCCACACCTCGTTGTCAGGAGGAAACATTTGTTTTGCGTGTTTTTGTGTGTCTGTTTTCATTCCCGTCTTGTTCTGCTTTTATATTACTCTCTGTTTGTCTCGGGGCTTTTTCTCTCCAAACGGCTGCAGATTGACTTTGTGATTGTCGATTGTCTCCGTCAGTACGAGCTGCCGTTTCTAAAACCTATTTCACCTTTTGCATTTCGTGTCTGTCTTGTAAAGTTGAGGGTTTTTTTGTGGAGACGCTGCAGGAATCGGAGGACTGAGCAGAATTTATGATCAGCGTGTTCCACAAGCAGTCGGACCTTCAGCTTTCAGTCGTTCTTCAGGTTCGTTCTTCAGTCTGAACCAGGCGACTCTCAGTGATTAGAACTGAGTCTTTAACCACAAATATGTAAAGTTTGATTCTCGACTTTTTATAGGTTTGCATGCAAATACCACAAACTGCAGCAATTTAGTGAGTAGGAAGCAATAAAACCACCATCAGAGAACACAAAGACGTGCTGTTCTCATTAAAGGATTCGTCTGCAGCAGCAATTAAAGCTCAACAACCACAAAGAGACAGAAACTAATAAAAAACTAATGCAAACAGACACAAAATAACAGCAAAAACACACAAACGTATTAAAAACTAAAACCAAAAGCCACAAAACTGAGACAAAACCACAAAAAAAGACTCAAAAGACACACTAATCTGCCCAATGGAGACTGAACCAAATCCGGACAGATCTAAAACATGAAGAGATGCTAATTCAACACAAACACCTCCGAGACACACAAACAGATACACTGCTAGATGTAAAATAACAAAGAATGAAATGAACAGAAAGAGATTTAAAGTGACTGAAATGTAAAATGAACACAAGTACACACAAAACCATGTTAAACAGAGACAAAATGATTGAAAATAAATATCAAGAGACACACAAACACCAGAAGGAGACATAAATGGAGCACAGAGGGACAGAACCAAGCACAGACAGATGTAAAATATATGCAAATATCTGCAAAAATATGACCCAAAACTGAGATCAAATCACCTCTGAGACACACAAAGGACTGTTAGATGTAAAACGGCTGCAGAAAGACACAAAACAGCCACAAAGACACACAAAGTGACCAGAAAGAGGTTAAAAGACACAAAACAGACTAAAAGAGATGTAAAATGAACACACAGATACAGAACTAATGCAAAGACACTAAATGAGTCCCACCAGTCTGAGGAACATCAGAGCGACTGATGGATGGTAGAAGAGCTGCTGTGACTCTCAGAAGACACTAAACTTGTTTCTATGATCACAAAATAAAAGATGAAATAAAATATTGGATTTCATGTCCAGAGTAGCTCCATCCTGCTGCTGTGTTTGGTAGAGAAGCTCCAGATTACCTCCAGAAGAAGCAGACTGGTGGAGACTTCCCTCCAACCACAGCAGACGTCCTGGATGTTGTCTGCAGATAAAGTCTTCTCTTTATCAGCGCTGACGGTTTGTTTATGAGGGCTGAAGGCATGGAGGAGCTTCCCTCGGCTCCTCGCCTCCTTCTCTGACCTCCAGCTGCTGGTCTAGACGTTAAACAGATTCAGATCCTCGGTGTTGAGGATGGATTAGCATACAGTCCTCCATACGGCTTCATCTCAGCATCAGTCAGGAGGAGGCTGGAAGCAGATCCACTGATCTGGAGAACGTCTGACACCAATTAGAAGACCTGATCATCGTTTACTGGCAGAAACTAAAGCAGAATAAATCAGCTGATGCAGAGAAGAGCCTCAGACAGCTGCTGGTTCACCAGAGAACGTTTCTGATTTGGAGTTTGGAGGTAAAATTAATTTACATTTCCTGGTTTAATGTCACAGATTCCTCTCTCTAAAGATCTAGATCTGATTCTGGATCTGAATCTGACTGAAGATGGAGACGGCAGATCTGGAAGTATCAGAGTTTAGCTGGGAGGTAGAATCTGTCCTTTCTTCAGTCTTTAGATTTCCTTCAACTCGCCTCAGACTTTCTTTCTTGAGACTTGTGAGTTTTTCCTTGTGAGACTGTGAGGACTCGAGACCCAACTTGTTCTCACAAATCTGGTTTGAAGCTTCCTTTGACCTTTGAGTTTTCTTTGGATGTTTCTGCATAAACTTTGGACTTGGTTTGTCTTCAAGGACCTGAGACTTGACTTTGATATTTAATAGTTCTCTTTAGACTCAGATTTCTTTGAAGGACTTGAGACTTGAGATTTCCTTTGACTCATCTTGGACTCAACTTTTCTAACCTTCAATCACTCGAGACTCGTCTTGGGACTCACCCTGACAAGACTTGACTGCAAGGACCCGAACCTTTTAAAGTTGAAACTCCTCATGTTGGTTCAGGATTGTATTTAGTTCTTGTGACAGATGTTTGTCTCCACACCTGGACCGGTCTGTGATTGGTCGTCTGCTGTTAGCCCCGCCTCCTTCCTGTGAGCGCACTCAGACCAGAAATCCTGAGTTTCTAACCGGCTTCATGTGACTGCAATTGTTGGTTTAGTGAAACCAGATAACTGGAAGGCATCCTGGATGAGTGGATCTGCTGTTTTGCTGCAGGAGCTCTGATATCTGATGAACTGGTTTAGATGTTCTCAGAGCAGCATTTGAACCAAACTCCAGGATGTTCCTGAGCTCCAGACTCTCCTCCTCATCAGTAAATTCTGTTCTAACGCCACTCCTCCACTCTTCAGGGAACTGTTTCTGTCCGTCTTCATCTAAATCCTGTTTTTCTGTCGTCTTCTGGAACTTTTCTCATCCCGTGAGGCTCCAGCTGCTGTCAGACAGAATCATGTTTTCACACATTTAACATCTCAACAGTGTGAGTCTGTCGGTCCTAGAAACAGACGAACATGATCTGGTATTATCTTCTTATCACTCTGACTCCACAGATAAACATGATCTGGTTTTATCTTATTTAAGATTATTTATGATTTATGATTTCAGTTAATGAGGCAGGAAGACATAGCAGAGGTTTGTTAGCAGCAAACTGACGGCTAAAATAATAAAACACAGCAGTTCTGACACCTTCTACTAAAATGATATTCGACTAACAAATTTGACTGTTTTAGAGGAATTCATTTTTTCTCTCCAATAATTAGCAGCAGAAGTACAAAGTTTAAGTTAGTTAATCATAAAAAATGAAGTCGCTCCGAGTTTTTCATTATTTAAAAGGAAATTTTCATCGTTACATTCTTAGTTAGTACTTAGAGTGAGTCTCAGTGAGTCTCAGAGAGTCACTGCATTCAGAGGAAGTCACGATGACTCACTGTGAGTCTTAGCAAGTCATAATGAGTCACAGCAAATTTCAGTGAATCCTTGCAAGTTAGTGAGTCACTGCAAGTCTTAGCAGGTCACTGTAAATCAGAGCTAGACTCAGCGAATCAGTGAATCTCAGAGTCTCAGTGAGTCACAGCAAGTCTCAATGTGTAAGGAGTCAAAGTGAGTCTCAACGTGTCAGAATGAGTCACTGTGAGTCAATGCAAATCAGAATGAGTCACAGCAAGTTTCAGTGAATCCTTGCAAGTTAGAGTGAGTCACTGAGTAACTGCGAGTCTTAGCAAATCACTGTGAATCAGAGCTAGACTCCGAGAGTCTCAGCAAGTCAGAGTGAGTCACAGCGAGTCTCAACGTGTCAGAGTGAGTCACAGCGAGTCTCAATGTGTCAGAGTGAGTCACAGCGAGTCAGTGCAAGTCAGAGTGAGTTACAGTGAGTCACAGCGAGTCACTGCAGTCAGAGCAAGTCTCAGTGAGTTCCAGCAAATCCCAGTGGGTCACAGTGATTCTCAGAGTCAGAGTGAGTCAAAGCAAGTCAGAGTGGGTCACAGTGATTCTCAGCAAGTTAGAATGTGACATTGAGTCAAAGCGAGTCACAGTGGATAAGAATGAGACCGTGAGTCTTAGCAAGTCACTGCAAGTCTCAGTGAGTCTCAGAGCTTCAATGGCAGCTACTGAACATGATGAAGTGTTCAGCTGCAGATTGAGTCAAAGAGTCAATGATGTCGAGCTCTGCTCTGTTTCCTCTGAAAACACACACACACACACACACTGTAACACACACACACAAACACACACACACACTGTAACACACACACACACACACACACACACACACACACACACTGTAACACACACACACACTGTAACACACACACACACACACACACACACACACACACACACACACACACACACACACACACACACACACACACACACACCTGCTGCTTTTCTCCCGGATTCAGGATTCAGTGTCTCTAATGTGATCAGATGGAAATGAAGAAGGTCAGTTACAGAATATCAGCTGGAAATGACTGAAAACAGCAGAAAACAGCGACTAAAAGCAGTGACTAACAGCAGATTAACACACAAGCAGTAAGTTATTATTAATTATCAGTTGATTATCAGCTATAGATCAAGTGATTGATCCATTTATTGCTCATGGATTTGGTGTTTCTGTCTCTATTTAACCTTCATAAAGATGCATCCTATCATGAATATTTTATATATTTTATTATTTAACTCTATATTTCCAGTCTGCTGTGGTTTAAAGCTGATATTTTATTATTTAACTCTATATTTCCAGTCTGCTGTGGTTTGAAGCTGATATTTTATTATTTAACTCTATATCTCCAGTTTGCTGTGGTTTGAAGCCATTGGAGCGTCTCAGGACTCGGTTCAGGACCAGAAGTGTTGATTCATGAGTTTCTGCAGCAGCTCGGTGCTGCAGGTAAACAGGTGAACATGGAGATGTCTGTCTTCCAGCCGCTGCCTCTGAGTAATGAGTCGCATTAGAAGAGGAAAATAAAAGGACTGCACGGCTCACAGATTATTCAGGATTCTAAATAAAACACGTTTGTGTTTCTTATTTACACCAGAACAACAAACTAAATAATAATAATTGGTTTTACAAACTCCATAAAAACACCCAAACTACTCCCAGTTATCTCTGCAGGGTTTGACAGACGTGTGGTTGGAATATCAGACAATTTCAGACATTCTACGGCTGAATTTCTTCCTGTCCCGTCTAAGCATTATGTTTTATTTTATAAAAAAAGGCTCTGAAGTTCTGATGAATGTTTTAGTGGTGAGACTCTTCAGAAGCAGAGCTCTGAGGTTTGTTTTATGATCATTTCTTAAATTTAGTCAAGTGGTTTTGTAGCTCCAATGAAGACAAACAGTGACTGAAAACAAGAGACTTAAAATGACCAAAAACATCAGAAAACTAAATATTTGTTAACTTAAAACTATTTTAAATGAAGGTAAACTGAAAACAGCAGCAAAAACAGCCACAGAAAACAATAAAAGCACAGACTTAAACCAGTTCATAAATCAGTGACAGAAAAACACAACTACAAATGATTGAAAACAGAGTAAAACAGTGACTGAAAATGACAGAAAACAATGACTGAAGATAGCTGAAAACATAAACAGTGACCAAAAACAGCTGGAATCAACAGGAAACTGAAACTGAAATCGATTGAAAACAAAAACAAAACTGTTACTAAAAAGACTAAAAACCACAACTGAAAACAGCAGCTAGAAATGACAGAAAATGACACAGAATGACAGAAGTGTCTGAAGCAGTGACTGAACACAACTGGAATCAACAGAAAACAGTGATGAAAAAGACAAAAAACAATCCCTAAAATGACAGAAAACAATGACAGAAAACTAAAGAAACAGACTGACAGAAGCGTCTGAAACAGTTCCTAAAAGAGATTCAAAACAACAACTAAAAATGACAGAAAACAGTGACTGAAGACAGCTGAAAACCAAAAACCGTGAACGAAAACGTCTGCTGACCAAAGAGGAGGATAGAAGAAGAGTTAGAGGTGGTGTTTGGAGGACAAACGTTCTTCTCTGGTGGTGTTTGGAGGACAAACGTTCTTCTCTGGTGGTGTTTGGAGGACAAACGTTCTTCTCTGGTGGTGTTTGGAGGACAAACGTTCTTCTCTGGTGGTGTTTGGAGGACAAACGTTCTTCTCTGGTGGTGTTTGGAGGACAAATGTTCTTCTCTGGTGGTGTATGGAGGACAAACGTTCTTCTCTGGTGGTGTTTGGAGGACAAATGTTCTTCTCTGGTGGTGTTTGGAGGACAAATGTTCTTCTCTGGTGGTGTATGGAGGACAAACGTTCTTCTCTGGTGGTGTTTGGAGGACAAATGTTCTTCTCTGGTGGTGTATGGAGGACAAATGTTCTTCTTTGGTGGTGTTTGGAGGACAAACGTTCTTCTCTGTTGGTGTATGGAGGACAAACGTTCTTCTCTGGTGGTGTTTGGAGGACAAATGTTCTTCTCTGGTGGTGTTTGGAGGACAAATGTTCTTCTCTGGTGGTGTATGGAGGACAAATGTTCTTCTCTGGTGGTGTATGGAGGACAAACGTTCTTCTCTGGTGGTGTTTGGAGGACAAATGTTCTTCTCTGGTGGTGTTTGGAGGACAAATGTTCTTCTCTGGTGGTGTATGGAGGACAAATGTTCTTCTCTGGTGGTGTTTGGAGGACAAATGTTCTTCTCTGGTGGTGTATGGAGGACAAATGTTCTTCTCTGGTGGTGTATGGAGGACAAATGTTCTTCTCTGGTGGTGTATGGAGGACAAACGTTCTTCTCTGGTGGTGTATGGAGGACAAATGTTCTTCTTTGGTGGTGTTTGGAGGACAAATGTTCCTCTCTGGTGGTGTATGGAGGACAAATGTTCTTCTCTGGTGGTGTTTGGAGGACAAATGTTCTTCTCTGGTGGTGTTTGGAGGACAAATGTTCTTCTCTGGTGGTGTATGGAGGACAAATGTTCTTCTTTGGTGGTGTTTGGAGGACAAATGTTCTTCTCTGGTGGTGTTTGGAGGACAAACGTTCTTCTCTGTTGGTGTATGGAGGACAAACGTTCTTCTCTGGTGGTGTTTGGAGGACAAATGTTCTTCTCTGGTGGTGTTTGGAGGACAAATGTTCTTCTCTGGTGGTGTATGGAGGACAAATGTTCTTCTCTGGTGGTGTATGGAGGACAAACGTTCTTCTCTGGTGGTGTTTGGAGGACAAATGTTCTTCTCTGGTGGTGTTTGGAGGACAAATGTTCTTCTCTGGTGGTGTATGGAGGACAAATGTTCTTCTCTGGTGGTGTATGGAGGACAAATGTTCTTCTCTGGTGGTGTATGGAGGACAAATGTTCTTCTCTGGTGGTGTATGGAGGACAAATGTTCTTCTCTGGTGGTGTATGGAGGACAAACGTTCTTCTCTGGTGGTGTATGGAGGACAAATGTTCTTCTTTGGTGGTGTTTGGAGGACAAATGTTCCTCTCTGGTGGTGTATGGAGGACAAATGTTCTTCTCTGGTGGTGTTTGGAGGACAAATGTTCTTCTCTGGTGGTGTTTGGAGGACAAATGTTCTTCTCTGGTGGTGTATGGAGGACAAATGTTCTTCTTTGGTGGTGTTTGGAGGACAAATGTTCTTCTCTGGTGGTGTTTGGAGGACAAATGTTCTTCTCTGGTGGTGTATGGAGGACAAATGTTCTTCTTTGGTGGTGTTTGGAGGACAAATGTTCCTCTCTGGTGGTGTATGGAGGACAAATGTTCTTCTCTGGTGGTGTTTGGAGGACAAATGTTCTTCTCTGGTGGTGTTTGGAGGACAAATGTTCTTCTCTGGTGGTGTATGGAGGACAAATGTTCTTCTTTGGTGGTGTTTGGAGGACAAATGTTCTTCTCTGGTGGTGTATGGAGGACAAATGTTCTTCTTTGGTGGTGTTTGGAGGACAAATGTTCTTCTCTGGTGGTGTTTGGAGGACAAACGTTCTTCTCTGGTGGTGTATGGAGGACAAATGTTCTTCTCTGGTGGTGTATGGAGGACAAATGTTCTTCTCTGGTGGTGTATGGAGGACAAATGTTCTTCTTTGGTGGTGTTTGGAGGACAAATGTTCTTCTCTGGTGGTGTTTGGAGGACAAACGTTCTTCTCTGGTGGTGTATGGAGGACAAATGTTCTTCTCTGGTGGTGTATGGAGGACAAATGTTCTTCTCTGGTGGTGTATGGAGGACAAACGTTCTTCTCTGGTGGTGTTTGGAGGCTAAACGTTCTTCTTTGGTGGTGTTTGGAGGCTAAACGTTCTTCTTTGGTGGTGTTTGGAGGACAAAGTTCTTCTTCGTGGTGTGAGGCGGCGATTCGATCAGGAATAAAGGAAGCTTTCATCGACCAATGGGCTGTTAGTGACACGGGGGAGCGAGCCAAGCCGATTGGCCAGCAGCCTGAGAACACTTCCTGGGCCAGTAAAGGGCACGCTCTGTCTCCGCTGTTCCACCACCATCCCTCACCCCCTCTGCTGTTCCTCCATCATCTTCATCTCCTCCTTTCCTCCTTTTTTATACTTCCTTCCTTCCTTCCTTCATTCTTTCTTCTCTTTCTTCCTCTCCTCCTCTTCTCCTCTCCTCCCTCGGCCATGGTCTGAGCTTCCTTCCTACCTTCCTTCGTCCTCCCTCCATCTTTCCTTACTTGTTTCCTTTCCTCCCTCCTTCCCCCCAGAGTAAAAGTTGTGGTCTTGTCTTTTATCATTCATTCATTCCTTCCTTCCTTCCTTTCTCCTCCCTCCATCCTTCCTTCCTTCCTTCCTTCCTTCCTTTCTCCTCCCTCCATCCTTTCTTCCTTCCTTCCTTCCTTCCTTCCTTCCTTCCTTTCCCCCCTCCATCCTTCCCTCCTTCCTTCCTTCCTTTCCTTCCTCCATCCCCTACAGTAAAAGTCGTGCTCTTGTCTTCTTTCCCTCCTTCCTTCCTTCCTTCCTTCCTCCATCCCCTACAGTAAAAGTCGTGCTCTTGTCACATCTGAGATCAGATTGTTTAAGAGGAGTTGAGGATGGAGAGAGCGTTGGAATGAAAGGAGAGAAAGTCATTTTGTTATGAAGTGGAAGGAGAGAGAGGGAGCGTCGCTCGGCTGCCTCAGAGATCGATTACTTTGCGGCGCTCCTGACAGGTGTAATTGTAAGGGCGTCATCTGTTCTTGTTTGCACAAAATACATTTTTTCCTGCTCTTTTCTTTTTCTCCTTTTTTTCCTGGCGACTGTGGAGACATGGAACGCCGTCACCGTCGCCTAATCTTCCCGCCATCATCCCATTCTTGTGCTTGCCATCGGACAAATCCCCTGTTATTTGAACAGATGGTCGGAAATCCATTCTGGTGATAAGTTGCCTCTAGTTAGCATTTAGATTACCTGCAAAAATGGAACAATTTACTACTCTGCCTCCCAGCATAACTTCCTCCTCCTCCTCCTCCTCCTCCTCCTCCTCCTCCTCCTCCTCCGGCACACAAACACCGAGCCGACACCTTTGGGTGCCCTGTCATCTTTTGTGCACGCTTTCTGTTATAAATTACTGCAAACTTTGATGAGTGTGTTAGAGACAGAGGGAGGAAGGAGGGATCTGGAGGGAAAAGACAGAGGAAGGTTCAGGAAGAAGGAAGTGAGACAGCAGGAGGAATAACGATAGGAGGAGGAGATTCAACTCTCTGAACCAACAGCTTTAAAAAATAGGGAATCTTTAACAAAAAATACACAAATGACACAATTTAACAGCAAAAAACACAATGAAATGTAGGATTTTCAACTTTCCTGCACTAAGTCAACGTGTCGTTCTTTTGGGTAAAATCAAACAAACCTGTCTCTAAGTCACAATATTCAATCAAAATCACTGTATTGTAGACTAAAAATCATCTTTCCTTCTCGACCCAACACAAATACAATGTGAATGAGATTTTAAAAAGGTAAATGAGGCAAAAAAAGACACGAAACAACAAAGAAAGACACAAAAACAACAAAAAGTGAGACAAAATGACAAAAACGAGAAACAAAACTGAGAAATTTGACAGAAATCAACAAAAATGAGACAAAGATAAATGAGACATGAAACAACAAAGATGCATAAAAACAAAAAAAGAGACAATATTTTAGCAAGAAAATAAATAAAATGTAGCATTCTTTTGGGTAAAATCAATCAAACCTGAGCTTAAATCATAATATTCAGTCAAAATCACTCAATTGGATGTTAAAAATAATCTTTTTGCACCACATTTACAACATGAATGAGACAAAAAAGGTAAATGAGGCACAAAATGTTGGAAAAGAACAAAGAAAGACACAAAAAGCAACAAAAAATGTGACGTAATGAAAGAAACAAGATGTGAAAATGGCAAACAAGAAGACACCAAATGATGAAAATTAAACTGAGAAATTTGACAGAAAGGAACAAAAATGATAAATGAGGCACAAAATGATGCAAAACAACAAAGAAAGACATAAAGAGGTAAAAAAAAATGACAAAATGATGAAATCAAGACGCAAAAATGACAAACAAGAAGACATAAAATGACAGAAACAAACAAAAATGATAAATGAGGCACAAAACAAAGCAAAATGACAGAAACGAGACACAAAAACAGCAAACAGGACTCAAAATGACAAAAACGAAACACAAAAACAGCAAACAGGACTCAAAATGACAAACCAGACACAAACCCACAGAAAATGAGACCAAACGAGATCATTTTCCAGTTTCCACAGAGCTGCTGGACTTTATATCGCAGTGAAAAATGAGACGGGAACAGAAAAAAATGGCCAGAAACTTATTCAACCCTCTTGTTGTCTTCATTTACAGGCACCAAAAAATATTGTTTCCTTGTCTGAAAAAAATCCAAAAATTCAGCAAAAAATTCCCCAAATTTCTGAAAATTTGTAAAACCTTTAAGAAGAAAATTCTAATAATTCCTTAAAAGTTTCCCTTAAAAGTTTTATTTTAAAAAATCCCCCAAATTTGGCAAGAAAATTCTTGTAAATAGTTTCAAAAAATGAGTAAAAAACTTCAAAAAACATCCTAAAAATATTTAAAGTGATTCCATATATATCAGTAAAACTTCTAATATTTTCTTAAGAACATTCACATAAAAATCAACCAAAATCTAGTGAAATTCGCTGGATTTTGGTTGATTTTTATGTGAATGTTCTTAAGAAACATTTTTAACATTTCTTTTTTTTCCACCAAAAAATGTTCAAAGATTTCCCAAAAATGTTGAAAATGTGGACATCAGAAGTTTCACTCTGAAAATATATTTTTTTCCACATTTTCAAACTTTAAAACGGGTCAAATTGACCCACAGGACAACATGAGGGTTAAGGGTTAAAGACAGAAAGAAAGAAAAAGAACCGGGAGCTAGAAACGAGGTTTATTTAACCATCAGATGAACAGAAGGAGGGATTTAGAAACAGAAGAAAGAGTTTCACAGATAAAATGTGGACGACAAGGAAGAAAAACAAACAAGATTTTAGGAAAAAGATGTAAAAGACGGAGGGAGGAGGAGGAAATCTGTCCCTCTGTGTTTAATTTGGCTCTTCTACTTCCTGTTTGTCTCTTAATCTCTGATTGTTTTTCTATCTTCTTGCCTCTGTTTCCCTCCTCTTCTGTTTGCACAGTTTCCCTCCTCTTTTGTTTCCCTGCTCAGTAATTGATAGGTGGGGATTTGTGTTGACGTGTTTGTGTGAAGGTGTGTAGCTGGTACAAACACACACACACCTACCTGAGTGTGTGTTTCCCCCCTTCGTTGTCTTCTTCTCTGGTATAAATTTTGTGTCACTGAGCGTCTCATTTGCATAATCCAGTTAGAGGAGTCAGATGCTGCTGTCTGCTAGCCTCAGCGCTAGGTTCATTAGCATGGACCATTCCAGGCTGGATCCTGCCGAAACACTGGTGGCACTGGAGGTGTGTGTTGGTGTTTACATGTACAGCTGCATGTAAAATCATTCAACCTCCTGATGTTTTAGACATTCTGGCAAAATGAGCAACATTCCAATAAATCATATCAGACAGGAGAGTCCAACTCATCTTAGTTCAGGTTCCACATTCAGCCCAGTTTGATCTCCACTGGGCCGGACCAGTAAAACCACAACATAATGACCTATAAATAACCATAGAGTGTCTAAAAAGGCACAAAACATTTAGTCATCTGGAACTGAACCATAGAGGATTTTACTTTATGATCAAAACAGTAAAAGTTAGACTAAAAAATGACAAAAAAAACAGACAAAATATTCCAAAAATGAGACACAAAGCAACAAAAAATGAGACAAACAACATGAAACAAGACAAAAAACGACAAAAATTTGACAAAAAGTTACAAAGTGACAATACAATGGACAAACGACAATCTAGAGACAAAAAAATGACACAAATGAGACAAAAAATGACAAAAGCAAGAAACAAAATGACAAACACATGAGACACATGGCACAAAACAAAAAAAATTCAACAAAAAAGTTACAAAGCGACAAAGAAATGAAAAATTTACAAAAATGAGACAAAAAATGACAAAAGCAAAGAAACAAAATGACAGAATAATAGACAAACATGAAATGAAACAAAAAGACAAAAAATTGACAAAAAAGTTACAACGTGACAAAGCAATGGACAAACGACAATCTAGAGACAAAAAAGTGCCACAAACGAGACAAACGAGACAAAAAAGACACAAAATGACAAAAACATGAGACAAATGACACAAAACAAAACAAAAAATTTGACCAAAAAGGTACAAAGCGAAAACAAAGGGACAAACCACAAAAAAATTACAAAAGCGAGAAACAAAATGACAGAAGATAGACAACCAACAGGAGCAAGACAAAAACATGAGAGGAACAAAAAAAATCTGACAAATATAAGACAAAATATTACAAAAATGAGACACAAAATGACAAAAAATTAGACAAACAACACGAAACAAAACAACAAATTCAACAAAAAAATTGCAAAGCGACAAATGAGACAAAAAATGACAAAAGCAAAGAAACAAAATGACAGAAAAACAGACACACAACACAGGCGAGACAAAAAAGGAAACACAAAACGACAAAAACATGAGCGGAACCACAAAAATCAGACAAAAAAACAACACAAACAAGACAAAGTGTTCCAAAAATGAGACACACAACGACAAAAGAACAGGAGGTATCGGCTCTAACAAGCTTCTGGCAGCGCTCCATTCCTCGTGGGCCATGTTCTCCAGCTAAGTGATGTTTTCAGGTCTACATGCTGCAGCAGCTTTCTTCAGATCCACCACAGGTTCTCCACTGGGTTTCAGTCTGGAGGTTGTGATGTCCACTCTAGAACCTTCCAGGCGTTCTTCTCTAACCAGCCTTTGTTGGTTCTGATGTGCGTTTGGCGTCGTCGTCTCGCTGGAACGTCCAATTACGCCCAAGCTTCAACTTCTTCACGGACTGAGGGACGTTCTTGTCCAGAATATCCTGGTACTTCCTGAATCCATGGTGCCTTCAACACGCTGGAGATTCCTGGTTCCATTAGAAGCAGAACATCCCAGATCCACCACCATGCTCCACAGTAGGCAGGGTGTTCTTCTCCTCGTAGGCCTCGTTCTCCCTCCCAGACATTCCTCTGATCCATAGGACCAAAGAGCTCTAGTTTGGTCCATCAGTCCATAGAAGCATCTCCCAGAACTTCTGTGGCTCTGATAGGTTGCTTCGAGCAGACTGGAGACCATTGTACTTGTGGTGTGTCTTCAGAAGCGGTGTCCATCTAGGAGATCTGGCATTAAGCACTTCAGCATGGAATGTGTCCACAGAAACATCAGTTCCTCTTTCAGACACATCTTTCTTCCTTCCTTCCTTCCTTCCTTCCTTCCTTCCTTCCTTCCTTCCTTCTTTCCTTCCTTCCATATTTCCTTCCCTCCTTCCTTCCTTCCTTCCATATTTCCTTCCTTCTTTCCTTCTTTCCTTCTTTCCTTCCATCCTTCTTCCTTCCTTCCTTCCTTCCTTCCTTCCTTCCTTCCATATTTCCTTCCTTCTTTCCTTCCATCCTTCTTTCCTTCCTTCCTTCCTTCCTTCCTTCCTTCCTTCCTTCCATATTTCCCTCCTTCCTTCCTTCCTTCCTTCCTTCCTTCCTTCCTTCCATATTTCCCTCCTTCCTTCCTTCCTTCCTTCCTTCCTCCCTTCCTCCCTCCCCTCCTTCCTTAATTCCTTCAATATTTTCCTCCTTCCTTCCTTCCTTCCTTCCTTCCATCCTTCCTTTTTTCCTTCCTTCCATATTCCCTTCCTTCCTTCCTTCTTTCCTTCCATCCTTCATTCATTCCTTCCTTCCTTCCTTCCTTCCTTCCTTCCTTCCTTCCTTCATTCCTTCCATATTTCCTTATTTCGTTCCTACCATATTTCCTTCCTTCCTTCCATCCTTCCTTATTTCCTTCCTTCCTTCCATATTTCCTTCCTTCCTTCCTTCTTTCCTTCCATATTTTCCTCATTCCTTCCTTCCTTCCTTCCTTCCATATTTCCTTATTTCCTTCCTTCCATATTTCCTTCCTTCCTTCCATCCTTCCTTATTTTCTTCCTTCCTTCCATATTTCCTTCCTTCCTTCCTTCCTTCCATATTTCCTTCCTTCCTTTATTTCTTTCCTTCCTTCTTTCCTTCCATCCTTCTTTCCTTCCTTCCTTCCTTCCTTCCTTCCTTCCATATTTCCTTCCTTCTTTCCTTCCATCCTTCTTTCATTCCTTCTTTCCTTCCTTTCTTCCTTCCATATTTCCTTCCATCCTTCTTTCCTTCCTTCCTTCCTTCCTTTCATATTTCCTTCCTTCCATAGTTCCTTCCTTCCTTCCTTCCATATTTCCTTCCTTCCATATTTCCTTCCTTCCTTCCATCCTTCCTTATTTTCTTCCTTCCTTCCATATTTCCTTCCTTCCTTCCTTCCTTCCATATTTCCTTCCTTCCTTTATTTCTTTCCTTCCTTCTTTCCTTCCATCCTTCTTTCCTTCCTTCCTTCCTTCCTTCCATATTTCCTTCCATCCTTCTTTCCTTCCTTCCTTCCTTCCTTTCATATTTCCTTCCTTCCTTCCTTCCTTCCATATTTCCTTAATTCCTTCCTTCCATATTTCCTTCCTTCCTTCCATCCTTCCTTATTTCCTTCCTTCCTTCCATAGTTCCTTCCTTCCTTCCTTCCATATTTCCTTCCTTCCATATTTCCTTCCTTTCTTCCATCCTTCCTTATTTCCTTCCTTCCATATTTCCTTCCTTCCTTCCTTCTTTCCTTCCATCCTTCTTTCATTCCTTCATTCCTTCCTTCTTTCCTTCCATCCTTCTTTCATTCCTTCCTTCCTCTTTCCTTCCTTCCTTCCTTCCATATTTCCTTCCTTCTTTCCTTCCATCCTTCTTTCATTCCTTCCTTCCTTCCTTCCTTCCTTGCATATTTCCCTCCTTCCTTCCTTCCTTCCTTCCTTCCTTCCTTCCTTCCTCCCTTCCTTCCTTAATTCCTTCCATATTTTCCTCCTTCCTTCCTTCCTTCCTTCCTACCTTCCATATTTCCTTCCTTCCTTCCATAGTTTCTTCCTTCCTTCCTTCCATATTTCCTTCCTTCCTTCTTTCCTTGCTTCCCTCCTTCTTTCCTTGCTTCCTTCCTTCCTCCCTTCCTTCCTTAATTCCTTCCATATTTTCCTCCTTCCTTCCTTCCTTCCATATTTCCCTCCTTCCTTCCATATTTCCTTCCTTCCTTCTTTCCTTGCTTCCCTCCTTCTTTCCTTGCTTCCTTCCTTCCTTCCTTGGCAGTAAGCCGAGGGTTCCGGTCCATCTGTCTCCAGGAATCTTGATGTCTCCGATAGCTTGTTTTTTTCACCAGGACCATGTAGCGTAGCCACAGTAGCGGTGGCTTTGAACTTACCAATGATGCTTCCAACAGAGTCTCTGGGAACATTCTAGAGCTTGGAGATCTTCTTGGACCCATTTCCTTTCATCTCCTCTCTAGACTTCAGGACATCTCTCTGGTCTGAACCATGGTGCTGCTAGAGGCGTATGGGGAGGACTGACCCAAAGTGTTCCCATTTTATAGACATGAGTATTCCTCAATGTCCAGCATGTGTTCCCATTGGATTCTCCTCCAGATGTAGACATACAGGTGGATGGATTAGAGTTGGACTGAAGGTTTCTCTCTGAGGACATGTTGATGGTGTTTGTTTACCTGTCCCCGTCTACACGTGTGATAGTTACCTGAGTTTTTATTTTCCCAGAGTGAGATGAAACTGGAGGAGTGCAGTAATCGCAGCGTTTTAGCGGAGAGCAGGAACTCGGCGAGGCTCATTGATGCTCTGCTGCTTTTAATTAAAGTCTGGGAGGCTAAAAACGGAGCTTTTCTCTCTGAACATCGATGCACTTTCACATTATTAACACATTAATCTGAGGACATGTCTGCTGATAACCACACACACACACACACACACACACACACACACACACACACTCTGCACTGGTTAGGTGTAGCCTAGTTGCCATGGTAACCTGCGGTGGTGAAACCTGGCAGAGGGTCAGAGATTCATCAGGGCTGTCACATGACCTCTGATGTCGCATGACCACAAACACACACATTGTAACACACACACACTCCCCTGCTGCCTCCCTAGCAGCGTCTGAGCGCGCTCAGAGCCTCTTTATCGCCTTCCTGCTCCTCGCTGACCCACAATCCTTCAGTCCAACAACAGGAAATTAAAGCGTGGAGCTCCGTTGAGACGATGTCCGTGATGAAAATCAGAGCAGCGCTATGGACCACCTGACAGGACGGAGCTGATAGGACGGAGCTGATAGGACGGAGCTGATAGGACGGAGCTGATAGGACGGAGCTGGACACTGTACCGCCAACAGGTGGACACCTAAAGGCCTCTACACTCCAAGGGACTCTAACAGTCTATAAGTTTCCCTGTGATTGTAGGATTCATATTTGGCTAGTTTCCGTGTGATTGTGATTGATTTTTTGAAAGATTTTTATTAATTTTTTAAAAAATATTTACAAGAGTTTTCTTTCTTTCCTGAAGGTTTTGCAAATTTTCAGAAATTTGGGGAGTTTTTTTGCTGATTTTTTTCAGACAAGGAAACAATATTTTTTGTTGCCCGTAAATGAAGACAACAGGACTGTTAATGAACCAATCAGAACGAGCAGATTGACCAATCAGAGCAGCTGAAGTTCATCTGATCTGAGTTTATGTCTGTAGAAAGTCTTTGATTCTGTTTCGCTGATTGTTTCCTTCTTCCTTTCTGAATCTGAATTCTTCCTCCTCATGTCTCCTCCTCTTCATCTTCCTTCTCCTCCTCTCTGATTCTTTCTGTCTCTATCAAACGTTCAGACAAGGTCATAGACTAATCTGTGTCTGCTGGTCCGTCCAGGCAGCGAGCCAGCAGTCTTTATACTGGAGTGTGTTCTAGTGTGTGTGTGTGTGTGTGTGTGTGTGTGTGTGTGTGTGTGTGTGTGTGTGTGATGGATGGTTTGCTTCAGTAATATGTGTAATGCTGTAATGGCCGACAGAAGAACAGTGACTTCTTTCTACGGCTGACAAAAAATAACTGCACTGTAAAAACCCAACATCTGGCAGCACGAATCCACGAAATCCATAGAAAACAGTGAACACTGTGAGACTGAAGAACTGTAAACACTCTGAAAATTACAGCGAATGTCTGTAAAATAATTATATTTTAGTTTAGATTCAAGTAAATTCTCTAAACTGTAAAAAACTGAAAACCTGGCATCAAGGGTGTTGGTAAAGATATGTGAAAACACAAGGAAATGTTCAGAAATGGACAAATAACAATTGAAAATAACAGAAAAATAATAGTAATAATAATAACACAGTCACACATATGAACATAAATTATTTGTAAATATAAATATTTTGGTTGTGGCTTTATTTACAGTTGTAATGTGTTTTTTTTTTTTTTTTTTACAGTCAACATGGAAATTTCAGCTTGTTTTTTTTTGTAATTTTATAAATTTTTATGTGTAATTTAACAATCCAGAGAATATAATTGTGATTTTTTTCACCCTAAATTCCTCTTAAAATGGTCAGAAAACATGAATGTGTTTTAAAGTCTAATAATTACTCTGCCAAAGACCGTCATGATGAGCATTAGTCCATCTGTCCGTCCCACCGTCCGTCTGTCTGTCTGTCTGTCCGTCCGTTCGTCCCTCCGTCTGTCTGTCCGTCCGTCTGTCTGTCCCTCCATCCATCTGTCCGTCCCTTCGTCCATCTGTCTGTCCCTCCTTCTGTCTGTCCGTCCCTCCATCCGTCTTTCCGTCCGTCTGTCTGTCCCTCCATCTGTCTGTCCGTCCCTTTGTCTGTCTGTCTGTCCGTCCATCACTCCGTCCGTCCATCTGTCTGTCCGTCTGTTCCTCCATCCGTCTGTCTGTCCATCAGTCCCTCCGTCCGTCTCTGTCTGTCCATCCCTCCGTCCATCTGTCTGTCCCCCATCTGTCCCTCCGTCCGTCCATCCGTCCCTCCGTCCATCCTGTCCTCCGTCCGTCTGTCTGTCTGTCCATCACTCCATACGTCCATCTGTCTGTCCGTCCGTTCCTCCGTCCATCTGTCTGTCCCTCCGTCCGTCCGTCCGTCCGTCCCTCTGTCCCTCCGTCCATCCGTTCCTCCGTCCATCTGTCTGTCCGTCCGTCCCTCCCTCCATCCATCCGTCCCTCCTTCCGTCCGTCTGTCCCTCCATCCGTCCATTCCTCCGTTCGTCCCTCTGTCCGGCTGTCTCTCCGTCTGTCTGTCCCTCCGTCCCTCTGTCCGTACCTCTGTCCCTCCGTCCATCCGTTCCTCCGTCCATCTGTCCGTCCGTCCGTCCCTCCCTCCATCCATCCGTCCCTCCGTCCGTCCGTCTGTCCCTCCATCCGTCCATTCCTCCGTTCGTCCCTCTGTCCGGCTGTCTCTCCGTCTGTCTGTCCCTCCGTCCCTCTGTCCGTACCTCTGTCCCTCCGTCCATCCGTTCCTCCGTCCATCTGTCTGTACGTCCGTCCCTCCATCCGTCCCTCCGTCCCTCCGTCTGTCCCTCCGTCTGTCCCTCCGTCTGTCTCTGTTCCTCCGTCCGTTCCTCTGTCCCTCCGTCCATCCGTTCCTCCATCCATCTGTCTGTACGTCCGTCCCTCCATCCGTCCGTCCATTCCTCCATCCATCCCTCTGTCCGGCTGTCTCTCCGTCCGTCTGTCCCTCCGTCCTTCTGTCCTTCTGTTCCTCCATCCAACTGTCCGTCTGTCCCTCCGTCCATCCATCCCTCTGTCTGGCTGTCTCTCCGTCCGTCTGTCCCTCCGTCCTTCCGTCCTTCTGTCCGTCTGTCCCTCCATCCGTCTGTCCGTCCCTCCGTCCGTCTGTCCCTCCATCTGTCTGTCCGTCCCTTTGTCCGTCTGTCTGTCCGTCCATCACTCCATCTGTCCATCTGTCTGTCCATCCGTTCCTCCATCCATCTGTCTGTCCATCAGTCCCTCCGTCCGTCTCTGTCCGTCCATCCCTCCGTCCATCTGTCTGTCCCCCATCTGTCCCTCCGTCCGTCACTCTGTCCATTCTGTCCTTCGTCCGTCTCTCTGTTCGTCCATCACTCCGTCTGTCCATCTGTCTGTCCGTCCGTCCCTCCATCCGTCCCTCCATCCGTCCATCTGTCCCTCCGTCCGTCCATTCCTCCATCCATCCCTCTGTCCATCTGTCCCTCCATCCGTCTGTCTCTCTGTCCGTCCGTCTGTCTGTCCGTCTGTCCCTTTGTCCGTTCCTCCGTCTGTC
Organism: Amphiprion percula; assembly: GCA_003047355.2. Lineage (NCBI taxonomy): Eukaryota > Metazoa > Chordata > Actinopteri > Pomacentridae > Amphiprion > Amphiprion percula. The sequence continues at coordinate 27,669,278 of CM009725.1, read as the reverse complement.
CGTCCCTCCGTCCCTCCGTCCGTCTGTCAGTCTGTCAGTCCGTGTGCAGTATTACTCAAAAATGGATTTATATGACATTTTCCGTGTATTTTCCAGCCATCCTGCATCTTTCTCGCTGTTAATCTGACAGTAGTTCAGCAGGTCTCTGTTAATGAAAGCAGCTGGTTAAAGATCATCAGGAGATGCTTTAGAGCTGCTGGAGCCACAGTTTAGTTCTAGAGTTTATTAAATTAACTTCACTTTTCTCTGTTTGTTTACTTTCTGGTTGAGTTTGGTTTCAGAAACGATGCTGTTTGGGTTAAACTAAGACTCTCAGTTGGAAGATTCTCTGTCACTGTTTTCAAGTCATTTCAACTCATTTTAAGGCATTTAGCGCAAAGTTTTCGGCATTTTGTAACATTTTAATTTCATTACTTACTAGTTATGTGACAATCAGCGTCTGTCTGTCTGTCTTTCGACAACATTACTCTAAAACGGACCAACAGATTTAGATGAAATTTTCAGGGAAGGTCAGAAATGACTCAAGGACCAAGTGACTAGATTTTGGCAGTGATGTGGCTTATAGTCTGGATCCACAGATTTGGCTAAGATGTGGTTCAAAATTACTTAAAATTAGTCCAAAATGGTTTAAAACTTGCCCAAAATGATTTGTATTTGTCCAAAATGATTTGTATTTGTCCAAAATGACAACAAAATTGACCAGAATGACTTAAAAGTCTCCAAAATGAAAAAAACTGTTGTCCAAAATGAAAAAAAATGTCCAAAATGACTAAAGATTTTCAAAAATGACCAAAAAAAATCCAAAACGACTAATAAATTGGTCTAAAATGACTAAGTTTTTGTAGTCTGGATCCACAGATTTGTTAAAGATTTCTGTGTCACTGCCAGATAGCAGCACGGCATCACTGTAACCATGACAACAAGTGAACACTACATCAGCTGATTGTGATCCTACTACAAATCGCCACTGAGGGCTTATCAGGATTTATCCATCAGAAATGATCCAAGGACTGAGCAGCCTTGGAGGAGGACTGCTCTCTCTGAGGGCTTTTCTTGACTTTAGCTGTTGATTGTTAGCAGGTCGTGCTGATACTTGTTTCTAATTTTCTTCCATTTTGTGAGTTTTAAGACTATCCTGCATGAATGTCAGAATTTGGACATTTAGACAAATAGTTGGACGATAAATACGCACAAAAACACTGAATTCTGACTAACGCAGTTCACGTTAATCTGGTGAATTTTAAAAACTATACACAGTTAAACTTGCTTTAGTTCTTATTTTAATAAATGCTGTATTGTGTTCTCTGTGTTAAATATACATGGTAAAACATATTTACTGCATTTAAGGCATTACGTCTAGAAAAACATCGACAGTGAGAGTCTTTACAGCTGCTGTAGGTTCATCCAGAAACACTCAGTCACTAATTCAGTCTAAAGCTGAGTTATTTGTGGTCTCCTGATGCTAAGCTAGGCTAATGGAACACGCGGAACTGCGCCTTTATGAGAGGTCCAGTTAGTAAAGAGAACTTTGTGGTTGCTGATAACTGCTGCTCTCTGCTTGCTCTCCGTCTTTAATTTGACCAGAATATTTTGCTTTAATGCATTTTTTAAAATAAAGTCAGAGTTAATATTCAAAACTGCAGCTTATCAATGTTTCTCTCTTTGCAAAGCAGCCCATAAATATTAATGTCGATCGGCCACGCTTCCTCGACGCACCGCCGCATCGTCTGAGAGTGTGTGTGTGTGTGTGTGTGTGTCTGTGTGTGTCTGTGTGTGTGTGTGTCTGTGTGTGTCTGTGTGTGTCTGTGTGTGTGTGTGTGTGTGTGTGTGTCTGTGTGTGTGTGTGTCTGTGTGTGTGTGTCTGTGTGTGTGTGTCAGTCTGCTGTGATTTCTCAGATTACGTGTGTGTTTGTATTTGTTGTCTATGTGTGTGATTGCGTCTGCAGGCGATCCGCAGTTTGTCTGAGAATTTCTGTTTGTATCTTCATTTCCGTGTGTATGAGTGTGTGTGTGTGTGTGTGAGTGTGTGTGTGTGTGTGTGTGTGTGTGTGTGTGTGTGTGTGTGTGTGTGTGTGTGTGTGTGTGTGTGTGTGTGTGTGTGTGTGTGTGTGTGTGGTTAAAACTGATGTAAATTCAGTGTGAGTGTGTCGGAGAATGAAAAGGAGAAGCTAAATGCCCCTGCAGAAATTCTTTTCAGGAATAATTGGCCTGCATGTCGTAAATGGTTTATTTCTGCCTGACGCTCACACTCATGTAACACACACACACACTCATGTAACACACACACACACTCATGTAACACACACACACTCATGTAACACACACATATGAACACACACATGCAAACACACACTGGACATGTCAACACAATTGTGCGTTTAAATTTCAGAATGCATCCTGATTTTAATGAACACGTCTCAGTTTCTTATTTCAGCTCTTATTTCATTTTTTGTTACATTTCTTATTTTAACTTGTGAATTCCTAAGGCCAGTAACCTCCTAAATCAATCAAATTAATTAACTATCAGAGAATTACTGGACCAGCTCTCCATCTAACGGGTCCGGTTCCCGTAGCCCATATGATACAACCCAGATGGGATCTGAGGAACGTTTTTAAGCTGGTAAGCGAGAAAATTCACCTAGCTTCTAACTGCCTCCATCCAGACGCCTATCCTGCTTCCTCTGATAACTAACTCAACTGAGTAGCCACTTTCCAATGGTCAAATTAATTACCAGTCACGTCTGTTAACGGCAGCTTTTCTCTCATCGGATTCTGCACTTGGTAAGTTGCTGGGTTTAAATTTAGAGGTTAAGGAATGGATAACCCCAAGGATAAGTTTAAAAAAGGCCACCCTCGGCCCCAACGACTAGGTAACCTGACAGAACCAGTTTTAGATGTAATGCACACAGTAACCTGACTTTTTACAAACTGAGAAGATATATGTGGTTAATTCATCATCATGATAAAAATAAATAGAATTTCCAATCTGTTAACTTTAATTGCAGGATAAATGTTTTATTATAATCTCAGCAGGAAAATAGCAATAGCCCATAAATCATCAGACAACCAATTAAACATTAATTTCTATAACAATCCTCTAATATGACCCCTAACTGGAACTATGCTTTTATCTAAGAAGAGCAATAATCACCCAGACTATGTAATTTGGAGGGGGAGAGCAGACGGTGTGGCCTCACCTGCTGCTCACCTGAAGACCGACGCCCCGCTGGGGCTCTGCTCCAGGGAGGAGGTGGAGAGAGTTCAGTCCAGATTTAGATCTGCTTGTATCCTTTACGTTGTTTGGCCCAATAAAAACTTTGTTAATCCACTCTGGTGTTAATCCTTTTGGAAATAATAGAGTTCAGTTATATTCCTTCAGTCAGCGTTATTTTTAGATCACAGTCTTTTGTAATCCTCCAACAGTGCAGAAGGAGCAGTCCTTAAATCCATAATTCCCGTGGAAAAGTTATTCCTTTACAGATCATGTTGAATTCTCTTCCAAGTTACGTGGTAAAATCCCCCATGCTCAGAACATTGCTGCCTGGCTTGCATCCAGCGACTACCTCGTAACTCTCCCAACTCGTGTCTCGATCCAGTGCAATTTATAGCAAACTTCTCTCTCCAGAATTTACATATGCGATGTCAGCATCCAGCTTGCATACGTGATGACAGTACACTTTTAATTTACATACGTGATGACAGCATTCATCCCCCTCCTCACTCGTGCACTGCTCCCATTCACCGACCTCATGGCCTCTGCGTGCTCTGGAGGAACCAAAACCTTGGACTGTTTGGCCCTTTCACCCAGTCTCAACTTTCCATTACTGTATTTGTTCCATCCACAGCTAAGAGCAGACCTCCGGTCGGGGAACAGGAGCAGCTGATGTCAACGCCTAATAATCACTGACACCACACTGTACATCTCTGCACAGTGCGCACAGACTTACGCTAAAACCCCCAAAATATATAAAATATATACAGGTCATTAACTTGTGCGGTGAACCAAGTTCGTCTCGTCTTCTCGCTTCACCTCCAAGTCAACAACCTCCCAATTTCACAGGGTGATCAAACTCTTCTGTAAACATCTCTATTTCACAGTAATCAAAACTCTTAAAAGCATTTCCATTCAATAAAGCATTAGTTCCTCATATTTGTCATATCAAAAACATCAGTTTCCCTGGTAACCAAAACATCACTTTTCACAGTGAGTTGCTGTTCTGACTTAGTTACTTCTTAAACAAAGATTATAAAAATAGGTATTTGTGTTAGCTTTAACACATTTATTAGGTTATAGCATGAATCAGTTATAAATCACAGGTTATAATATCACAATGTTCCCTTATTTAGCTGTTATTCTGCCAGAGTCTCCCCCTTGTGGCTGATTCTGGGATCTCATACCTCCATGTTTCTCAACACCCCCTACTATGAGATCACAGTCAGCCCTTATAAATGACTGATTCTGGGATCCCATATCTCCGTGCTTCACAACACCCCCTTCTTGGGATCCAGAAACAGACATTTCTTTCCTTTTCTTCTCTGACACGAAGAGATCCTACCAGACCATCCGGCATGCACCAACATCCCAGCTCAGTACCTGTGACGTCGCGTGATGACACCTCCCAGCTCTGCTGCAACTTGTGAGAGAGGTCTCCTACCCCTCTCCCCGATCTGCTCAGCTGTTGGTGGGTCTTCTACTGCTTCAGCCTCCTCATCTTCTTCATCAGATGAGATGTTCTCTGGTATTCCACTAGCAGGTGGTTTCACATCCTCTGCAGCGTAGTACGTCCTCTCACGCAGTTCGTCGGGCGGCTTGGTGGGACGCATGTCAGCTCCTTCAGGAAACATTTGTAATCCCAACACCACGAACTTTCAGCTTCAAACTGCGTCCTCCAGGATGCAGCTTTCTGATCTATACTTTCCATCTTTCTGAAAAAATAACCCAAAACTTCGGGATAACACAGTGGTTGATTATTAGTTTGATTAAATGTTCAGCAGTTAGCAAGCACAGGTCAGCCTGTTATTCTAGGCCTCTGTATTTCTTCTTGGGCACCTCCCTCACATCGTATTCAGACACGGGGAGTTCAGCATCCACAGCTGTTGTAATGATATTCCAAAATCCCTTCTTGGGCAGTCCAGATAAATCCTTCAGTTGGGAACCTTCAAAAAAGGTCTCCCAGTCCATCATGGTTGCCCAGGTACAGCTCTCTGATACTCAGACAGCTCCTCACTCTACCTGGTTTCAACCACAGCACATAATGCAGCAACACGGGAGTGTGGTCATCCTCCCTGCTGGATCATAATCCATGATCATAGAAAAAGTCTGTCCCGGGGTCCTTAGAACCCCTCCTACCTTCTGTAGTGACTTTTTAATCCACTCTTTGAATGCAGGTTTCTTCTTCACTGCTTTTCTCTTGGATACATCCAGTAGTGAAAAAACCTTTACATCCTTCTTCGCCCCTTTTCTGGAGCCCACTCTCAGTTCTTTCACCCTACTTGGTGTAGTATAATCCATGGAGTCAGCGGTGTCCTCCTCGCTGATCTCTCTCTGCTCGGCCATGTTGTCCTCCTCAGGCTCTACTGGATCCTCTGCTGCTGTTCTGGAGGTTCTGGCCGGGTGCTCTGCTTCTTATACTCTCACTTTCAGACTCAGTCTTGTTAGACAAAAGTCCATTTTCAGAATATTCCAACTTTCTAAGAGCTCTGCCTGCCCAGAGCTCTGGTTGTGCATCTTCTCAAGTTAACCACCCCTTTAATAGTGGCCACTCTAACGAAGGGTGGCAGGTTGTGTGTGCTCGTGGTCATGTCTATGTTCCTAATTGTCCCAGTCGTGAACTGGTTTCAGCTGCCCCACGCCCTGGATTCCTCCTTTCTTCAACAGTACTGTATAACTGTCTCAACGTGAAAATGTCCCATTATCAGTCCCAAGCTCTTTAGGTAATCCCAGTTTGCTGCACACTTGCTCCAGCATAGAGATTACACTATTTCCATTAGCTTTTCTCACTGGACTGATAACCACATGTCCTGACACAAAGTCTACAAGCACCAAAAGGTATCTCTCACCTTTCTTCTTTTCCCAGTCTCTTGGGACGGTGCTTCTTATAGTGAGCCCATCTACCCGCTGTCCTCTGCGACCAGTGTTGTACCATCCCCACAGTTCTGCAGGACACGGCATATTCTGCTCCCCAAAATCCAAAGACGCTGCTTCTCCAGCTCTTCTCCGCGTTGGAATGATGCCAGCATGCCCGTTACTCTCATGAACGGCCTGCACCACCTCCTCCACGTACTCTTCCAGGACCTCCCTTTCTCTGGGATTTCTGGCCCCAATCCTCGATCCACAAAAGACGACTTTCTCTCACCTGGACAGAACGATCCACTTTATCATTCCTAGTAGGAGAGCCCCCCGATCCTGTGTGGGCTCTCTGATGCTTCAATCACTGAGCCAGTGACAGCTGCCTTGCTCTGCAGCCAGGGTGCCTGCAGCTGGAGTGGCCTACTCTATTTTTGGCCTTACTTCCTCATCTGCATCTGAGCTCTCCCCCTGCAATGCAGCAGCCCAGTAACTGTCATTTCCTCATCTGTGTTTCTCGCTGACAGTCGTCAGTAACAGCCTGCTTCCCCCCATAACTCTCCGTCTGGGGGATCGCTGCCCCAACAAACTGTCTCACAACCGGGTCCCAAGAATTCCACCCATCCCCATGAATAACTACCTGAAAGTCTTTGTCCAGGTAATACCCCAGGTGGAACTCTCGGCGACTGGGACACGGCTGTATTCCCAAATTCCCCCCCTTCTGCCGCTGTCTCAGTCGCTGCTTCCTCTGCAGTCATGTTGAGTAGCGGCGGGAGTCCTCCTGGAACGATTGTAGGAATTCTAATCCCTGATTGTTGTCCATTTTCCACTTTGTCCATCTTGTTGTCTCGAGTCGTCTGCTCCCTCAAAGCCGCTCGTAGCGCATAGAGTCAGGATGAGGGCAGACTAGGTTCGACTACTCCGCTAAGTCGTCCTGGGCTACCTGATTGCCCTCACGACTTTCACGTATCTCCCCTGCGGTGCTTCCTACACCCTTCTGCAGGTCTAGTGACCCTGAATTATTTTCTCTCAGCCGGTCACCACACTTTTCCGTCCATGGAAATACACAATCCTCACGTCAGGTTACAATCCATCGTTATAATCCTGAGTAGGAAACAAAAAAACAGAAGTCTTCTCTCTGACTTCCAGTGATTCAGTGATTCAGAGTCCCGTCTGCTCAGACCTCAGACCATCACTTCTCTCTCTCTGCCAAAGCGGATATCTACAATCCCAACTTCAGCTTTTAACCTTCGGATCACAGGGTTCTTTATCTTTGCACAGTGAGGAGCCTTCCTCTCCCCCCTGACCTGTTCGAGCGCCACCTGATGAAACCTAGGTTTACGGCAGTGAGAGCGCTGAATCCTAACCACTAAACCACCAGAGAAAAGTTTAAAAAAGGTCGCACAAAGACCCCAGACTAGGTAACCTGACAGACTGTAACACACACTCAACAAACTCTTATTTCAGCTCCTATTTCATTTCGTATTTAAGCTTTTATTTAATTTTTCATTGCAGCTCTTATTTAATTTCTTATTTCAGCTGTTATTACATTTTTTTTATTTCAACCTTTGTTTCAGCTCTTATTACATTTCTTATTAAAGCTCTTATTTCAGCTCTTATTTCACCTCTTGTTTCATTTCTTTTTCCAGCTCATATTTCAGCTCTTATTTCATTTCTTATTTCATCTCTTATTTAATCTCTTATTCCATCTCATATTGGGCTCTTTAGCATCCAGTTTTTCCAGTTTAACCAGTGACCAGCTGACGTTTTTCTCTCATTTTGTGCTGGACTGAAGGTGTCCAGTGTTTTTTGCAGAAGTGCACTGAGGATGAATCTGAAAATGTGATTCTTACATCAGTTAACGTTCGATTTAGTGAGTCTGACTGAAAGGAAACAGACATGATTCACCTGGAAGAGAAATTCTGAAACTGCCTCACATCCGGGTCCGTGTGTTGGAGCTGCAGTAAAGCAGATATTCAGCAAACTTTCTTTGTTGCAGCAGCTTTAACTGAGCGTAAAGAGAACTGAGAGCCTTTTGTTGTTCTTGATGTTGGAGGAAAACTCCGTCTTTATGATGTTGATCAGAGGTAGAGTCTAACAGCTGGATTCCTCCCATCACAGACTCACAGTTTCAGTGGGTTATGATGATCTTAGAGTGATTTTGGACAATTTTTAAATCATTCTGGACAAATTTCCCCCCATCCTGAACAACTTCTGCAGTAATTTTAGACTGATTTTGTCTAATTTTGGTCATATTTGACACTTTTACATCATACACGGTTATTTGACTAAACTAAAAACTTCCATTTTTTACTTCAGATTCTGGATGTTTGAGCAGAATGATGATGTTCAGAGTTTAACACTAGAAGTTTCAGTTTTATAGTTCTTGATGTCAACTTTCCACATGGTGTGTTGCTGTCTTTTTGTTTAATTTTGTGTATTTTATTCATTGTGTGTATTTTTCTATTATTAGGTTATATGTTAGAGTATATTTAGTTAAATTAACTTTTACTATTGTGCTTGGCTGCTGTAACACAAAAATTGATCAGTTTGGGATAAATAAAGTCTCTTTATATTGATCTATCTCTATATTGATCTATCGTAGTTTAAAGACTACACTAAAACTATGTTTTAGAAAAAAAATCTAATCAGACACAAACATTTAATCTCTATTATTCAGAGTGGTTCCACATCTTTGTATCAGTTTCAGTCTTCAGTCTCCTTTTAAAAGAGCCATTACCAAACCTAAACCAAACCAATTTAACCTGAAATATTACTTAAACTAACCCAAACTGATTTAACGTTTCAGTTAACCTGAGCTGAACTAAGCTAAAGTGTTGCTAACCAAAACAAATATTTTTCCCAGCCTAAAGATAGGTGGTTTTAGTTTGTTAACTGACCCTTATTCATTAATTTAAGTCATTTTCTGACCCTGTATGTAATCTGATACCATTTGCTCTCACGGCTAGCTAAAGAACGTTAGCTGCTAACCTGAATCACTTGCTAATCTGAGCTAAATGATATTAGCTGCTAAACTTTGACGTCGTGTTTGACCTAAATGATTCAATCATTTAGTTTTGTCTGCATGTCACGGTATTACACAAGATGCTAACATTTGCACAAAGAAATTAGTTTTTTTTAAATTATTTTTATTTTATTTTATCTTGTTTTTATTTTATTTCATTCTATTTTATTGTTATTTCAGTTGTGTGAAGGAATCTCATAACATAAGAATATCCTTCCTCCTGGTCATCACTGTGTTTCTGCTGTTTATCACTCTAAAGTTCTTTAAAACCCAGCTACAAATTTATTTTTCATGATGTTTAGAGCTGATGAATGAAGGAGAATCTGTGTTTCCAGAACATATTCAACAACAACATGAAGCCTGTTTTATATTTGGTGTAATAATTTGATTTCAGGACCTAAATATAGAGCATTTCCATTTTATTTTTAGCTGCGTTTTGTCTTTCTGTTGATGCGTTTTGACTCGTTGCTGCTGTAAATTACCTCCACAGTCGCCGGTCTTCAGACTCCTGCTGTTTTCCTTCACAACTGTATTAGTCCTTTATGTGTAATGAAATTCACACATACACTAAAGGCATGATTAGCATATATATTGTATTGACACAGTGGCAATATGTTCTCTCTCCTTCTTTATCTTTCCCTCTCTATACCTTTCCTCTTTATTTCTCTTGGCTCTGTGTTTCTGTTGGACTTTGAAGTCGGCCTGCGCTGTTTTCTGTAATTTTTATCTGCAGAACATGCGGCCGCCACATTGCTGCAATTATTTACAGTAAAGCAAAGAGCCGTTGCTGCAGACAGCTGAATTATTTTCCATTTCATTTCCCTCTCAGCCTGTTATTCCTGTTATTTACAGATATACAGTGAGGCTGGGATGGTAATAATCAGACGACATGACACATGATGGAGGCTCTCGCTTCACTTCCTCCTCCTTCCATTCCCTTCCATTCCCTTCCATTCCCTCCTTCTATTCTCATTCGTCTCCACTCTGCTGCTCTTCTGTTGGATTTTATTGGCTTTAAGCTCTAAAAGAAACATTTACAAACAGGCTCTAAACTGCACGAGGATTTACTCACTCAGATTAGAATGAGGCTTTCATTTCATTGTTGGATGTTTACCGTTCAGCTGCAGCACTGAGTGAACGTCATGAATGAGAATCTAGAGACGGTTAAAAACTCCTCCAGTTTTACAGAGGCAGTAACTTTATCAGACTTAATGAAGATGTACAACGTTTTACCTTCAAACTGTGAAGATTTCCACAGTTCCAGGGCCTTGAAGTCCATAGAGGAGGGTCCAAACTTTGGGATTTTACTCCTAAATTAAAGTCTGATTTTTACACAGAATGAGTAGTGTCTGTAGATGATTCTGGTTCCTTCTTCAATCATCTATAATAGTTCTGACCACCTACAAACAGCTGATATGAGCCTTAAAGTTTACTCAGAAGGACCTTTTAAAGTTTTCTCTGGTGAATTATCTAAAACCAGAAGAAGATTCTTTGGTCTGATGAGAATAAAATGAAGCTTTTTGTCCGTTAGACTAGATGTCATGTTTGACAAAAAACATCATCATAGACACACCATTTACACTGTCAAGCACGGTGGTGGCAGCATCATGATGTGAAGCACGGTGGTGGCAGCATCATGACGTGAAGCATGGTGGTGGCAGCATCATGATGTGAAGCATGGTGGTGGCAGCATCATGACGTGAAGCATGGTGGTGGCAGCATCATGACATGAAGCACAGTGGTAGCATCATGATGTGAAGCACGGTGGTGGCAGCATCATGATGTGAAGCACGGTGGTGGCAGCATCATGATGTGAAGCATGGTGGTGGCATCATGACATGAAGCATGGTGGTGGCAGCATCATGATGTGAAGCACGGTGGTGGCAGCATCATGATGTGAAGCATGGTGGTGGCAGCATCATGATGTGAAGCATGGTGGTGGCAGCATCATGATGTGAAGCATGGTGGTGGCAGTATCATGACGTGAAGCATGGTGGTGGCAGCATCATGATGTGAAGCACGGTGGTGGCAGCATCATGACATGAAGCATGGTGGTGGCAGCATCATGATGTGAAGCACGGTGGTGGCAGCATCATGACGTGAAGCATGGTGGTGGCAGCATCATGACGTGAAGCATGGTGGTGGCAGCATCATGACGTGAAGCATGGTGGTGGCAGCATCATGATGTGAAGCACGGTGGTGGCAGCATCATGATGTGAAGCATGGTGGTGGAAGCATCATGACGTGAAGCATGGTGGTGGCAGCATCATGACATGAAGCATGGTGGTGGCAGCATCATGACATGAAGCATGGTGGTGGCAGCATCATGACATGAAGCATGGTGGTGGCAGCATCATGACGTGAAGCATGGTGGTGGCAGCATCATGACGTGAAGCATGGTGGTGGCAGCATCATGACGTGAAGCATGGTGGTGGCAGCATCATGTCTTTTTGTGGTATATTAACCTATTTTTGTGGTGATTTGGTGTTGCGTTGTGGTAGTTTTGGCCATTTTTCTGGTAATTTTGCATTTTTTGGTGCTGATTTTGCTTCTTTTGGTGGAGATTTTGTGTCTTTTTGTGGTATATTCACCTCTTTTTGTGCTGATGTATTTCATTGCAGTAATTTTGGTGCTTTGTTGGTGATTAGATTTCTTTTTATGGTAATTTTCTAGCTTTTTTTATCCATCTTCATTGCAGTTTTCTCCAGAACTCAGATGTTTCTCCTCCTAAATGTCATGGTTCTATCTGCTGGACTGATGAAGTTCTGAAAAAGTCCATTAAAAAGTGATGAATCTGGACCCACCTGTATGGAATTCTGGAAATATTCCCAGTCTGAAGGTAGAACTCTGATCATTGATGAAGTTACTGGAGATGAAGAACCAGATGATTCTTTGTGGTCATTTTGCTTCTTGTGGTGCAGATTTTGTGTCTTTTTGTGGTGGTTTGTTGTCATTTTGTGGTGGTTTTGGCCATTTTTGTGGTAATTTTGCACCATTCTGTGCTGATTTTAGGTCTTTTTGTGCTGACTTTGTATTTCTTTGTGCTGGTTTTACATTTCTTTGCAGTAGTTTATGCCTTTTTGTGGTCATTTTGCATTTTTTGGTGGAGATTTACTGTCTTCTTGTGGTGATTTTTTGGTCTTTTTGTGCTGATTTGGTATTTTGTTGTGGTAATTTTGGCGCTTTGTTGGTGATTAGATTTCTTTTTGTGGGAATTTTGCAGTTTTTTTAATCATCTTGGTTGCAGTTTTTACCAGAACTCAGATGGGTTTCTCCTCCTAAATGTCATGTGTCTATCTGCTGGACTGATGAAGTTCTAACCTTAACCAGATGCTCTGAGGAGGTCAGGAAGGAACTTTATTCCTATTTCATTTATTTTTTTTGTGCTAAATTTGAGTTTTTGTCACAATTTCACCTGTTTTGTGATGTTTTTGGTCGTTTTCGTGGCAAATTTGACCATTTTTGTGGTGATATTCCATGTTTTTGCTGGCATATTTGAACGTTTCAGGCTAATTTAGGCTCTTTTTGTGGTAATTTGGCCATTTTTGGGAAACTGAACTCTTTTAATAGGGTTTTTTTTTATCTTTTATTGTTCTTTTATTGAGAGTCTTTTATATCATGGTTTCATGGGCTGTCAGTAAAAAACAAAAACACGTTGTCCAGCATAGTTGGGACTTGTGCTAGAGTCATGGATGTGCAGACTACTGACCTACACTCTCTATGGAGCAGGCAGGTGCTCCACAAAGCTAAGAGCATTATTGCACACTCTGACCATGTACTGACACACAGGTTTGTGTTGATGCCCTCTGGGAGGCGCTATCTCACTCCATCTCTTTTATTCCTTCCGCCATTAGGCTTTTAAATGACAGTGACCGTGTTGTTTTATAGTTTTACATGTAGTTTTAAATGTAGTGAGGTATATATTGATATTGTTGCACTTTGTCACTGTTGCACTTTATTGCTGAACCCTGACTATTGACAGATCCAAGTCAAATGTATGTGGAATGTGTGTTTCATGTCCTGTCCTGCTGCGACCCATGTCTGCAAACTGAATTGCCCCTAGGGGATAAATAAAGTTTTCTGAATCTGAATCTGAATCTGGATTTTCCAGTTTTTTAAGTGATTGTATTTGCAGTTTTTCCCAGAACTCAGGTGTTTCTCCTCCTAAATGTCATGGTTCTATCTGCTGGACTGATGAAGTTCTGGAAAAGTCCATTAAAGTTGTTGCAGATACAGAACCAGATGGTTTTATTTATTTTGTACGTTAGTTAGTCGTTGAAATAGAAGCGAAAGGTTCTGTTAAAGTTTAGTGTCGTGTGGAGGAAACCTTTCTTTCTTTCTTTCTTTCTTTCTTTCTTTCTTTCTTTCATTAGCTCTCCTCCGTCTCCTGCCAGTTTTTTCTTTTCCCATGGAGACTGAACACACACTCACTCTGTGTTTGGTCGCCGTGGTTACCGGATGCCTTTTTCATTGACTGTCCGTTGCCATGGAGGTGAAAGGACAGGAGGAGATGAGAGGATGATTAGAGGAGAAAAGAAGAGGAGGAGAAAAGAGGGAAGAAACAGCAGAAATGTAGAAACTGGTGAAAAGAAGCGGGAGGAGGAGGAGGCAGTGGAGAGGTTTAGAGGAGAAGAACCTGAAGTCCAGTCAAACAAACAGGAGAAAATGTGGTTTAATGAAGGTTTAAAATGTTTAAACCTCGTGTCATCCTGCAGGTCACATTGACCTGTTTTAAAGTTTGAAAATGTGGGGGAAAAAAATCTATATTTTCACAGTGAAAACTTCCACACTTGGGAAATTTTTGAAAATTTTTGGTGGAATAAACGAAATGTTTAAAAAAAAAATGCTTCTTTAAAAACATTCAGAAAAAAATCAACCAAAATCCAGCGAATTTCGCTGGATTTTGGTTGATTTTTTTCTGAATGTTCTTAAGAAAATATTAGAAGTTTTACTGATATATATGTAATCACTTTAGAAATTTTTGGGATTTTGGGGGGAAATTTGTATTCTTTTTTTGGAAATATTCACGATTTTTATTTTTAAAATTTTTATTTCTTGCCAAATTTGGGAATTTTTAAAAAAATAAAACTTTTAAGGGAAACTTTTAAGAAATGATTGGAATTTTCTTCCTGAAGATTTTGCTAATTTTTATAAATTTGGTGAATTTTTTTGCGGAATTTGGGGATTTTTTTCAGACAATGGAACGATGTTTTTTCGTACCCGTAAATGAAGCCAACAGGAGTTAAAACAACCAGAAAAAAATGAAAATATTAGTAAAATAATAATTTTTAGCTCAACTGAGTTCAACAAAACAGTTTAATTTTATTGTCACATGTTAGTTTTTATGTATAATTTAAATTAAAACAGGAAAGATTTTGCGACTTTATGAGGTGGTTTATGTCTTTCTGTCGTGATGTTGCATCTTGTGTGTTTCTATTGTGATTTCTGATCTTTTTGTGGTGATTCTCTGACCTTTTGTAGTGATTTTGCAACTTTATGTAATAATTCTATGTTTTCGCTGTCGTTTTTAATGTTTTTGTGATAATTTTTCCCCCTTTGTGTTTACTTTTTGTGCTTTGTTTAAATTGTGCATCTTTTTGTAGAAATTATGTGCATTTTTATTCTGATTTCTGATCTTTTTGTGGTGATTCTCTGACCCTCTATCATGATTTTCCCCCTCTTGATGGTGATTTTGCAACTTTTTGTAGTCATTTGTTTGTTTTCATGGTGATTTTTCATATTTTTGAGGTGATTTTGTGTGTTTCTGCTGTGATTTTGCATCTTTTTTAGTGGTGATTTAGTGTGTTTTTATTGTGATTTTTGATCTTTTCGTGGTGATTCTCTGAGTCTGTAGTGATTTTGAGACTTTTTCTAGTAATTTTGTGTGTTTTCGTTTTTGAATTTTTCATGTTTTTGTGTTAATATTTTCAAACCTTCTGATCTTTTGTTGCTGTTTTTCTAACCTGAACCAGAATTCTACGAGAGAAAACTCCCTGATGACATTAAAATCAGCTGAATTGTTGACTTAGTTTTCCTGGACCTGCAGTGATTTGACCTCTCTGGGCTTCCGTACTTCTCCTTTTTTTTAAGGAATAACTGAAATTTTGCATCTTTATGCGTCAGTTTATCTTTTTCTGTCGTGATTTTGCATCTTTTACTGGTGATTTTGTGCATTTTTATTATGATTTCTGACCTTTTTGTTGCGTTTCTCTGTCTCTGTAGTGAGTTTGCGACTTTTTGTAGAGATTTTCTGTTTTCATTGTGATTTTTCATGTTTTTCTGATAATTCTTCCCTCGTTTGTGTTAATTTTGTATGGATATTAACGAACCTTCTGGTCTTTTGTTGCTTTTTTTCTAACATTAACATTAAAATCAGCTGAATTGTTGACTTAGTTTTCCTGAACCTGCAGTGATTTGACCTCTCTGGGCCTCCGTACTTCTCTGTTTTCAGTGATAGCTTTAGTTGAGTTGTTCTGTTGTCGTCGGTGGAGACAGAACCAGGCGTTGTGTTTTACAGAAGACAGCCAGTCTGCACACGCTCAGTTCGTCTGCTGCTTTCAGTGGAGGATCTGCGTCTCCCTGTGGACCCGAGTGCTTTTCAAACATCTCTATCCTCCAAAAATCACTGTTTTAAAGTCAACAAAGGAGAGCCGCCCCCTCTCCTCCCAAAATAACACAGCAGCTCAGCGCCTTTAAACTAGTTTTAGTTTCGCCCTTCAACTCGGACTTCAATCCACACTCAGATGTCGTCTTCCTGCGTGTTCGCCCCCAAACTTCAGCCCAGATTTATTCCCTTTTCAACGAGTTGACGTGTGGATGGAGACGATGTTTTTCACTTCTCCTTGACTCTGAAGGATGGCGAGATGGAGTGAGGATAAAAAGCTGCTGAGAGACTTCAGAAGTCTTCCTTTCCTCACAAATTACAGAAGAGGAGAGGATGGACGGATGCACTGCAAAAACTCTAAATCCTACCAAGTCTATTTGTCTTATTTTTAGTCAACACATCTCATCCCACTTGATTTAGGATAAATTCACTTAACAAGAGACGTATCAGCAGATGGAGGGACTTGTTTTAAGGCAATGCATCTGAAATATCTTAAGTCAAATAATCTTGAAATTGTCTTGTTTTGAGTTGAATTTAACCAGAAAACTCAGAATAAGTTCAACTCTCGTGTCGTCCTGTGGGTCAAAGTGACTCATTTTAAAGTTTGAAAATGTGGGAAAAAAAATAAATATTTTCACAGTGAAACTTCTGATGTCCACATTTTCAACATTTTGGGGAAATCTTTGAACATTTTTTGGTGGAAAAAAAGAAACGTTAAAAATGTTTCTTAAGAACATTCACATAAAAATCAATCAAAATCCAGTGAATTTCACTGCATTTTGGTTGATTTTTATGTGAATGTTCTTAAAGAAAATATTAGAAGTTTTACTGATATATATAGAATCACTTTAGATATTTTTAGGATTTTTTGGAAGATTTTTACTCATTTTTTGAAAATATTTACAAGAGTTTTCTTGCCAAATTTGGGGGATTTTTTAAAAATCTAACTTTTAAGGAATTATTGTAGTTTTCTTCCTGAAGGTTTTGCAAATTTTCAGAGATTTGGGAAATTTTTTTGCTGATTTTTGGGTTTTTTTCAGACAAGGAAACAATTTTTTTGGTGCCTGTAAATGAAGACAACAGGAGGATTAATACATCTGAAATTAGGAGGTTACATGAAAGTAAAAAACTATTTTTGAGTGAAAAACTGCTTATTTTAAGACACCTAAGCTTGACAATCCTGGTAAAATAGAGCTTAAAATAAGTTAATTTGAGCTAATTTTGAGATTTCAAATATCATATCTTATTTCTAGAAATCTTACCAAGCCATTTTTTCCTTGTTCTATTGGCAGATTTTTTCACTTATTTCAAGGTAAAAGTTCTTTGAAATCAGTTATTTTTCTTGTTTTGAGAGGGGCATTTTTTCCAGTGTGGAGCCCAAACCAGAGGTGAAGATGCAACAGCAGCTCGTTTGCATGAAGGCGGCGTCTTCCCCGGCCGTCCTCCAATCAGAGTGCCGGCCGCAGCCCCCTGATTGGCCGCAACGTGAAGGGCAAAGCGACCGCGGGTGACACCTTGGTGAATTATTAACGAGAGCATCAGTCCATCCATCATCTCCCACTCAGCAGCCTCCAGATAACTGTATTAACAGCAGAGAGGAAAGACAAATCTGTCCTTCTGCTTTATCAGCGCCGCCTTAAACGAGCGCCGCTCAACTGGGTGGTTTCACATTAAGAGCAGCGATCTTATCAGCCAGACGTCTCTTTAGTGGATTTAAATGGGCTAGAGCAAGGTTACCGCGGCAGTCTGTCGCCGTGGGAACCCAACTCCCGGCAGCTCCGTGGGAGTCCTGCATCTGGAACGCCGAGTCTGGTGGTTCGATCCGCTCAAAGCATCCGTTTATTCCCAGACAGACACTGTAGCCGTCCTTTTTTCCATTATTGATTAACCTGTCGCGTATTTTAGCCATTCAATGATGGGAAAATGGTGAAAATGTGGATCAGAATTTAATAAACAGTCCAGAGATCTTCAGTTTACTCTCACAGAAGAAGAACAAAACCAGAAGGTATTCAATATTTGGTCTCTAAAATGTCACAAAATGGTGAAAATGTGGATCAGAATTTCATTAAATGTCTGGTTTAGTCCAAAGATCTTCAGTTCAGTTTTCTGTCATTAACCAGAAAATATTCACATTGAAGAAGCTGAAATCACAGAATTTAGACTGACTCATGTAAAAACTATTAAAATTGAAGAACTGATTACCAGAATATTGTAATTCAAAAGCAGATATCTGCTGGAGGCGACCAAATCAGAGCTAAAAATCTATTAAATTGCAACTTTTTCTGATGGAGTTTGGTTTATTTTTCATCTGCAACTAATACTAGTTTTATGGATGAATGTATTTGTTATTTAGTCTCTAAAATGTCAGAAAATGTGGATCAGAGTTTAATAAACACATCTGGTTTAGTCCACAGATCTTCAGTTTCCTGTCATAAACCAGAAAATATTCACATTGAAGGAGCTGAAATCAGAGAATTTAGCCTGATTTTGATTTAAAATTGAATGAAAAAGTTAATTTAATTACCAGAATAGT
>CM009725.1:27631049-27646049 GCA_003047355.2 Amphiprion percula | reverse complement strand
TGTGCATTTTTGTTGTGATTTTTCATATTTTTGAGGAATTTTCCCTCCTTAGAGGGAATTTAGTTTTTTTTTTGTTCTGATTTTGCGTCTTTATGAGGTGATTTATCTCTTCCTGTCATAATTCTGCATCTTTTTCTAGAAATTCTGCATCATTTAGTGTTGATTTTGTGCGTTTTTATTGTGAGTTCTGAACTTTTTGTGGTGATTATCTTACCCTCTGTAGTGATTGTGCATCTTTAGATGGTGATTTTGTGAGTCTTTGGAGAGACTTTGTGTGTCTTCCTTATGACTTTTCATATTTTTGTGATATTTCTTCTCCTTTTGTCTTAATTTTGTGTGTTTATGTGTCAGTTTATTGCTTTCTGTGGTAATTCTGCATCTTTTAGTGGTACTTTTCCATCATTTTGTAGCAATTTTGTGTCTTTGTCATATTTTCACCTTTTCTGTAGTGATCTGGGTTCAGTTTTTCCCAGAACTGAGATGTTTCTCCTCCTAAATATCATGGTTCTATCTGCTGGACTGATGAAGTTCTGGAAAAGTCCATTAAAAGGTGATAAATCTGGACCCACCTCTATGGAAGTCGGGAGACGTTCCCAGTCTGAAGGTAGAACTCTGATGTTTAATGAAGCTCCAGAACCAGATTAGAACATCAGGTTGAACTCGTTAAATTACTGCAGGTGGAATTTATTGATGTTGAGAAAAATCCAGAACATCAGCAGAAAAACAAAAGTGAAAAGCTGCAGGTTTTTCTGAGACAAATAATCTTGTTTTCAGTCAACAGAATGACTGATTAATCCACAACACACACACACAGACTGCTGCGTTAACATACCTGCGCCGCAGTGTGTGTGTGTGTGTGTGTGTGTGTGTGTGTGTGTGTGTGTGTGTGTGTGTGTGTGTGTGTGTGTGTTTGCAGCTTTCTGATTGGTCCAGACCCATGTGGGGAGTGTGTGTGTCACCAGCAGGGATTCAGGCTGATCCTGTCAGTCCTCAGAAACACTGTGGAGAAACCTGCAGGACACACACACTCTACAACACACACAGTAACACACACATTATAACACACTCTACAACACACACTAGCACACTCTCTGTTTACTGAGTCCAGCTGGGATGTCTGGCGATGCACAGGTGAGAGAAAATAGAGATTCTCTTGTTTTCTCCGGCCTCCTGCTTCCTCCGTCTGCCTCCTCATTTCTTCTCTTTCTGCCTCAGAAATAAAACGTCTGATCGGATCATCAGAACCGTCAAAGCTGCTCCGACACCAGCGCTTAGACCAGCGAGATGACACGTTATAACGAAGATAACTGAAAAAACTGGAAAATCACCACAAAAACAAACCAAATCACCAACAAAGGGCCAAAATTACCACAACAAAATACTAAATCAGCACAAAAAGACCAAAAATCACCACAAAAAGACAGCAAAAGAAGCAAAATGACCCCAAAGAATCATCTGGTTCTTCATCTCCAGTAACTTCATCAATGATCAGAGTTCTACCTTCAGACTGGGAATATTTCCAGAGTTCCATAGAGGGTGTTGTCCAGATTTATCACTTTTTAATGGACTTTTCCAGAACTTCATCAGTCCAGCAGATAGAACCATGACATTTAGGAGGAGAAACATCTGAGTTCTGAGAAAAACTGCAACAAAAATAACTAAAAAAGTTGGGAAATTACCACAAAAAGAGACTATATCTCCAACAAAGGGCCAAAATTACCACAACAAAACACAAAATCAGCACAAAAAGACCACAAATCACCAGAAAAAGACACTAAATCTCTACTAAAAGATGCAAAATGGCGATGTTGGAGACCTTCAGTAGAACATGTTGAGGCTGGAGATGGAACGTTTCTTTATTTCTTTAACCAGGAGGAACCTGATGGAGCTGATGGATGAGATGAAGAGCAGGTCAGAGCTGCTCAGTGGAGATTTATGGAGTGTTTGTGCATGACGTGTTCGGAGGCACCTGAGTGCTTCCACCTGCAAATGTCGGCTCATAAATCAGGACGGCAGCTCGGCTAAAGAGGTGTTAATAAACATGTCGGGTCACTTCCTGTTGGGCCGATCGGAGGGAAGACTCGGAGATTTACGGAGAAGACGAGCCGTTCTCTCCTCGTCTGTCCGTCAGCAGAACCTCAAGAAGCTCCAGAGTGAGCTGTGAGTCCGAGCAGCTTCGCCCTTCATCACACTTAGCAGCGCCTCTAATGGAGCTCCATCCATTCCTCCTGACAGAATCCATTACGGCTCTGCAGAGGCTGGATTTATTCCTGTTGTTCCTCATAATGTGTGCAAACTAAACCTCTCCTCCTCACATGATGAAGTCCAGGAGGAACAGACGCATATATTTAAAGAGAGTTAGAGGAACAAACTGCAGCTGTGGTTCTGTTCAGGAGAACATCTGGAACAGCAGCTACTCAAAATATACAAAATAAACTAATGCAGGGACAGAAATCCACCTTAAAGAGCGATGATGTTCCTCTTTCATGAACAGTTTCCTGAACAGTTTCTCGTTGGTGTTTCAGGTTCAGCTCTGTGGAAACTTCTCTCTGGTTCTGACAGACCAAACATCTCCAGGAGAACTATTAAAGACAGATGTAAAGATGACATGACGCTGATGAGAAACATATTCAGGATTTATTACAAACAGAAACACGTTCATCTAAGATGTTCTTCAGATGCAGAAGGTTCCAGAGAAACATCAGTTAGAGCAATGTTTAGTCATATAATCCCACAAATCTTTAATCATAAAATAAATTTAAAAAGCTTAAAATGTCCAAAACGTCTGGATAAATGTGTGCAGCTTTTATTTATTAAACCATGTTGGTATAAAGGAGGTGGGAATGAGACGGAGACAGATGATTAGTGGATAGCTGCAGCCCTTCATCAATCACTTCATGCTTTTACTGTAATTTTACAAAATGCAGCAACTTTTCAAGACAGTAATTATTTTTCTATAAAGTCTGTCTTCTCTAAAATTGTAAATTTCAAAAATGCTCCTCTCAAAGCAAGAAAATAAAACTGGTTTCAAGGAACTTTTATCTTGAAATAAGTGAAAAAATCTGCCAATAGAACAAGTGAAAAATGTCTTGATAAGATTTCTAGAAATAAGATATGATATTTAGAATATTGAGATCTTAAAATTAGCTGGGAAAACTTATTTTAAGCTCTATTTTACCAGGATTGTCAAGCTTAGGTGTCTTAAAATAAGCCAGACATGCTTAAAAAAAAAAGGCAGTTTTTCACTCAAGTGCTTTACAACATTAAAAACAAGAAAACCCATCCCTCCCTCCCTCCCTCCATATATACATATATGCACACAACTGCACAAGCACACACACGTACACATGTCCACACACACACCCATACATACACAGACACACACACGCCCACAGACACACACTCTCACCACTGACAGTAGGGAGACATGGCATGGCACTAACGATTGTGGAAAACGCCTCCAATTGGGGTCGTCCACACTGGGAGGAGTCACAGGCCATGACCACTGGGGGCGCTGGCACCCAGACCCCCCCGACCCCGACAGACAGGGGGACTCCCACACCGAGGTGGGCAGCCCCCCCAACCAGCTGGGCCGAAGGGACTCATGGACAGCACCCCCAGCAGCAGACCACATACAGGACCCAGTGTGGAGGACCCCCCTGAGGAGAACACTGGGGTTAAATAACTAAAAATTTAAAACTACAAGATAGAATAAAAGACCTATAACATAAGTAAAAAGGTGAAAGGTTAAAAGAGTAAACATACATAAGAAATTAAATAGAAAATGATAAGAACATAAGGATTTAAAAGGTTAGTTAAAAGCCTGATTAAAAAGGTGAGTCTTTAACCTTCTTTTAAAAATATCGACAGTCTCTGCAGTCCTGAGGTTCTCCAGCAGCTGTTCCACAGGCGGGGACCATAGTGGCTAAATGCCGCCTCACCGTGGGTTTTTGTCCTGGCTTGTGGTCTGGATAAAAGGCCACTGCCAGAGGACCTCAGGATCCGCGAGGGTCGATGTGTTAAAAGGAGATCAGATAAATAAGAAGGCGCAAGGCTGTTAAGACATTTAAAAACTAATAAAAGAACCTTAAAATCGATCCTGAAGCGGACGGGGAGCCAGTGCAGCGACTTTAAAACTGGTGTAATGTGTTCCCGCCCTCTGGTCCTCATCAGCACGGTGAGGCTGAGCTTTGCAATCATTGTAGCTTTAAAATACTCTTTTTGGGAAGACCAGAGAGCAGGGCATTACAATAGTCTAAACGAGAAGAGATAAAAGCATGCATTAGCACCTCCTGCTGGCCTGAGAGAGAAACAGGAGGACTCTGGCTATGTTCTTCAGATGATAAAAACCTATTTTTGTTATATTTCTAATATATGGCATAAAATTTAGCTCAGAGTCGAAAATCACGCCCAGGTTTTTTACAAATTTTGCTGGTTTAAAATCTTGTAGTTTAGATAAAAGGAAGTTCACTGCCATCCATGACTTAATGTCTAAAATACAGTTTAAAAGGGCATCTATTGGCCCTGTGTCATCAGGAGATACGGCAATGTACAGCTGTGTATCGTCAGCGTAGCTATGGAAACTGATGCCGTGTCTCCTGATGACGTCCCCAAGAGGAAGCATATAAAGATCAAAAAGAATGGGACCTAAAATTGACCCTTGGGGAACCCCACACCTAATTTCATGGGTTCCTGAGGAGCACGTATCCATACTTACATAAAAACATCGGTCTGTGAGGTAGGAATCAAACCAGTTAAAAACAGTACCAGAGAGGCCGACCAGGTGTTTGAGTCTGTTTGACAAAATATGATGGTCTACTGTATCAAAAGCAGCACTTAGATCCAGTAGAACCAACACTCTGAGTTTTTTATTATCCAGATTCCACCTGATGTCATTTAAAATCTTTAAAAGTGCTGTCTCTGTACTGTGGTTCATTCTAAAACCAGACTGATGTTTTTCTAAAATGTTAATTCTGTTTAAAAAGTCACTGACTTGGTTAAAAGCCAGTTTTTCTAAAATTTTACTTAAAAATGGTAAGTTGGATACAGGACAGTAGTTATTGAGAACATTGGGATCTAAATTGCTCTTCTTCAGAAGGGGCTTCACCACCGCCATTTTAAAGGCAGTGGGGAAGACACCCGTCTGAAG
Organism: Amphiprion percula; assembly: GCA_003047355.2. NCBI lineage: Eukaryota > Metazoa > Chordata > Actinopteri > Pomacentridae > Amphiprion > Amphiprion percula. The sequence goes on along the minus strand of CM009725.1, from coordinate 27,640,900 downwards.
AGAGCAATTTATAATGTTTAAAAACTGTTCCTCAAAGAATTCATAAAATGATTTTAAGAGCGATGTGGGAATTGGATCTAAAAGGCAGGTTGTTGGGTTCACTTGGGAGAAAACTCAACCAAGTGTCCTTGCATCAACCAGGGCAAAACTCTCCAGTGTTTCCTCAGGTAAGGACAGCAGATCAGGTGTGATAACAGGTAAAACTTGTAGGGATAAAAGGCTGGATCTAATGTCCTTGATTTTGGTTCTGAAGTGGTCTGCAAAGTTCTCACAGAGGGCGTCAGATGGCGTCTTAAAAGCTTTATTAAAATTAGTGCCTGCTAAAACATTAAAGGTGGAGAAGAGGAACCTGGGGTTGTTTTTATGGTCCGTGATAAGTTGTGCGAAATGGGAAGTTCTTGAGTGTTAGACTGCTTTATTGTAGGTTTTGAGTTGTTGACGTAAGATTTCGTAGTGAACTGTTAATTTTGATTTCCTCCATCTCCTTTCAGCACTCCTGCATTTTCTTTTTAATTGATTGATTTTATCATTTTTTCTCCACGTGGGTATAGGTTTTCTTCTGATTGTTTTAGTTAAAAGTGGAGCTACTGAGTTCAGGGTTGACTTCAGTCTACTGTTAAAATTATCAACGATAAAATCACACAGTGCAGGTAAAAATTCGGCAGGAGTGCTTTGTAAAATCTCAATAAAATTTGCAGCCACTTCAGAAGTTAGGTAGTGTTTCCTCACCGTTCTCACCGGGGCCTCCCGCTGGTTAAAACTGGTGATATTAAAAAACACACAGTAATGGTCAGACACAGCCAGGTCCACAACAGAAGACACACCAATGGACAGGCCATGGGTTAGAACCAGGTCCAATGGACAGGCCATGGGTTAGAACCAGGTCCGATGGACAGGCCATGGGTTAGAACCAGGTCCAATGGACAGGCCATGGGTTAGAACCAGGTCCGATGGACAGGCCATGGGTTAGAACCAGGTCCGATGGACAGGCCATGGGTTAGAACCAGGTCCGATGGACAGGCCATGGGTTAGAACCAGGTCCGATGGACAGGCCATGGGTTAGAACCAGGTCCGATGGACAGGCCATGGGTTAGAACCAGGTCCAGTGGACAGGCCATGGGTTATAACCAGGTCCAGTGGACAGGCCATGGGTTATAACCAGGTCCAGTGGACAGGCCATGGGTTAGAACCAGGTCCAATGGACAGGCCATGGGTTAGAACCAGGTCCAGTGGACAGGCCATGGGTTAGAACCAGGTCCGATGGACAGGCCATGGGTTAGAACCAGGTCCGATGGACAGGCCATGGGTTATAACCAGGTCCAGTGGACAGGCCATGGGTTAGAACCAGGTCCAGTGGACAGGCCATGGGTTATAACCAGGTCCAATGGACAGGCCATGGGTTAGAACCAGGTCCAGTGGACAGGCCATGGGTTAGAACCAGGTCCAATGGACAGGCCATGGGTTACAACCAGGTCCAGTGGACAGACCATGGGTTACAACCAGGTCCAGTGGACAGGCCATGGGTTAGAACCAGGTCCGATGGACAGGCCATGGGTTAGAACCAGGTCCAGTGGACAGGCCATGGGTTATAACCAGGTCCAGTGGACAGGCCATGGATTAGAACCAGGTCTGATGGACAGGCCATGGGTTAGAACCAGGTCCAGTGGACAGGCCATGGGTTAGAACCAGGTCCAGTGGACAAGCCATGGGTTAGAACCAGGTCCAGTGGACAGGCCATGGGTTAGAACCAGGTCCGATGGACAGGCCATGGGTTAGAACCAGGTCCAGAGGACAGGCCATGGGTTAGAACCAGGTCCAGAGGACAGGCCATGGGTTAGAACCAGGTCCAGTGGACAGGCCATGGGTTACAACCAGGTCCGATGGACAGGCCATGGGTTAGAACCAGGTCCAGTGGACAAGCCATGGGTTAGAACCAGGTCCAGTGGACAGGCCATGGGTTAGAACCAGGTCCGATGGACAGGCCATGGGTTATAACCAGGTCCAGAGGACAGGCCATGGGTTAGAACCAGGTCCAGTGGACAGGCCATGGGTTACAACCAGGTCCGATGGACAGGCCATGGGTTAGGACCAGGTCCAATGGACAGGCCATGGGTTGGAACCAGGTCCAGTGGAGAGGCCATGGGTTAGAACCAGGTCCGATGGACAGGCTAGGGGTTAGAACCAGGTCCAGTGGACAGGCCATGGGTTAGAACCAGGTCCGATGGACAGGCTAGGGGTTAGAACCAGGTCCAGTGGACAGACCATGGGTTAGAACCAGGTCCGATGGACAGGCCATGGGTTAGGACCAGGTCCAGTGGACAGGCCATGGGTTAGAACCAGGTCCGATGGACAGGCTAGGGGTTAGAACCAGGTCCAGTGGACAGACCATGGGTTAGAACCAGGTCCAGTGGACAGGCCATGGGTTAGAACCAGGTCCGATGGACAGACCATGGGTTAGAACCAGGTCCAGTGGACAGGCCATAGGTTAGAACCAGGTCCAATGGACAGGCCATGGGTTAGAACCAGGTCCGATGGAGAGACCATGGGTTAGAACCAGGTCCAATGGACAGGCCATGGGTTAGAACCAGGTCCAATGGACAGGCCATGGGTTAGAACCAGGTCCGATGGACAGGCCATGGGTTAGAACCAGGTCCGATGGACAGGCCATGGGTTAGAACCAGGTCCAATGGACAGGCCATGGGTTAGAACCAGGTCCGATGGACAGGCCATGGGTTAGAACCAGGTCCGATGGACAGGCCATGGGTTAGAACCAGGTCCGATGGACAGGCCATGGGTTAGAACCAGGTCCGATGGACAGACCATGGGTTAGAACCAGGTCCAATGGACAGGCCATGGGTTAGAACCAGGTCCAATGGACAGGCCATGGGTTAGAACCAGGTCCAATGGACAGGCCATGGGTTAGAACCAGGTCCAATGGACAGGCCATGGGTTAGAACCAGGTCCGATGGACAGGCCATGGGTTAGAACCAGGTCCAATGGACAGACCATGGGTTAGAACCAGGTCCAATGGACAGACCATGGGTTAGAACCAGGTCCAATGGACAGGCCATGGGTTAGAACCAGGTCCAATGGACAGACCATGGGTTAGAACCAGGTCCGATGGACAGGCCATGGGTTAGAACCAGGTCCGATGGACAGACCATGGGTTAGAACCAGGTCCGATGGACAGGCCATGGGTTAGAACCAGGTCCGATGGACAGGCCATGGGTTAGAACCAGGTCCGATGGACAGGCCATGGGTTAGAACCAGGTCCGATGGACAGACCATGGGTTAGAACCAGGTCCGATGGACAGGCCATGGGTTAGAACCAGGTCCAATGGACAGGCCATGGGTTAGAACCAGGTCCAATGGACAGGCCATGGGTTAGAACCAGGTCCAATGGACAGGCCATGGGTTAGAACCAGGTCCGATGGACAGGCCATGGGTTAGAACCAGGTCCAATGGACAGACCATGGGTTAGAACCAGGTCCAATGGACAGACCATGGGTTAGAACCAGGTCCAATGGACAGGCCATGGGTTAGAACCAGGTCCAATGGACAGACCATGGGTTAGAACCAGGTCCAATGGACAGACCATGGGTTAGAACCAGGTCCAATGGACAGACCATGGGTTAGAACCAGGTCCAATGGACAGGCCATGGGTTAGAACCAGGTCCAGGGTGTGTCTCCTGTTGTGAGTCTGCTGTGTGACATGTTGCTTAAAATCAAGGCAGTTTAAAAGATTTAAAAAGTCTCTGGACATTGGGTCCGAGGTGTTATCGATGTGTAGATTAAAATCACCAGTTATTAAAATTCTGTTGTATTTGGTGTGAATGATTGATAAAAGTTCTGAAAATTCACTGATAAAAAGGCTGGAGTGATGGGGTGGTCTGTACACTGTTAAACAGAGGATCTGAGTGCTGCTAAAAACAAAGGCATGATACTCAAATGATGAGTAACTGTTAAAAGACACTTCAGTTGGGGTGAGAGCGTTTCTAGTGATGGAGGCTGTTCTGCCTCCTCTTCTACTCTGTCTGGTGGAGAATAAAAAGTTAAAATTCGGTGGGGAAGCCTCGGTGAGAACAGCAGGTGCATCAGTGCCAAGCCATGTCTCTGTCAGGAGAAGACTATCCAGTTTATTATCTAAAATCAGGTCGTTAGTAATAAAAGTTTTGTTTAAAAGAGAGCGCACGTTCAGCACGGCCATATTGATGCTCGTGCCAAACGCGCGCTCCTCCTGGCGTTTTAAAGGAATCAAAGTTCTTGGTCTAAAAACAGTCCGGGTTCTGTGTGATCTGTTAAAAACTACAGTTGGGATGTTATGGGTGATGTTTTCCGGTGTTCCTGTGGGCAGAGGGGAGGTGTGTGAGGTGTGTGATGAGTGGGCGTGGCCTGTGGGCAATCAGTCAGCAGGTGTTGATTGAACCGCGTGGTGTATGTTTGCTGTTAAAACCGAGCTGCCCAGTGTGCTCGGATGCAGTCCGTCGTGTAGATAAAATCCATGGCGGTTCCAGAAGCGGTTAAAATTGTCAATAAAGTTCAGGTTGTGAGCTGTGCAGGTGTGCTGGAGCCAGGTGCTCAAACTGAGGAGTCTGGAAAAGCGCTCGGCACCGTGAGACAGAGTCGGAATTGGTCCGCTAATGAAGACTGACTTACCACAGCTTTCCACAAGTCTGAAGAGGTCCATAAAATCCTTTCATCAGCTCAGACTGTCGCCGGGTCGTGTCGTTTGTTCCAATATGAATTATCACACGGCATACTGAGGATGGGATGGACTGTAGCAGCTCCAGAAGTTTGTCCAGGAGTCCAGCAACGGTGGCGCCAGGAAAACACCGAGCGGTGGCGTTGAAGAAACGGATGTTTCTGACGATGCTGTTGCCGATGATGAGAGTTGTGGGACTAAACAGAGGACGAGGTGACCGGTGGGACAGGCCAGCAACGCCTCCATCTGGAGCTGGGGAACGCTGCGCTGGGTGTAGAGCAGGATGAGGGTCGTGGACAAGAGGGATCCCAGGGTGCTGTGTCCTGGAAGGCCGCAGAGAGAGAGGCAGTCCTCATGGGCCACCTCCATAGTCCTGGCCAGCAGAGCATCTTTGTCCCTCAGCTCAGTGGAGAGACGGTGAACATCTTCCAGCAGGTCAGCTATCTTTTCATTCGCCATTCTAAGTTGTGGGTCTTCCCCAGGGTACATGGAGGTAGACATGTAGCACTGAGCTGTGTGTGTGTTAGGTGTGTGTGTGTGTGTGTGTGTGTGTGTGTGTGTGTGTGTGTGTGTGTGTGTGTGTGTGTGTGTGTATCTGCAGACAAGGGTAGCCAATTTGTAATATATAGTCAGCCTTGAAAAATGGCCCAGGTCTCCCCTTCGCTGTCTGCAATTTAGCTCTGCCGGCACCCGGCAATAGCCATTGTACTGCTTCTACCACTGCCATTTGGACTGATGGAGTGTGTGTGTGTGTGTGTGTGTGTGTGTGTGTGAGAGAGAGAGAGTGTGTGAATGTTTGTTTACTTGCTTGTGTGCGTTTTACCCACGAGTCTCTCTTTGTGTGTCTGTTGGTGACTGTGTTTATACTCAGGTTATTGAATTTCTTGTGGTGTCTGTCACATTAATGCTAGAGTGTGTGTGTGCTTGTGCATGTGTATTTAACGTGTGTTTAGTGGGTTTCGTGTGCTCCACGCGCTGCAGCTACTCGTCCACTTTCCAAAACAACAGCGAGACACCTGAAGACAACAATGTGGAACTAACGGCCAGAAAGAGAGGGGAAGATGCACTGCAAAAGCTCTAAATCCTACCAAGTCTATTTGTCTTATTTTTAGTCAAAATGTCTCATCCCACTTGATTTAAGATAAATTCACTAAACAAGAGACATTTCAGCAGATGGAGGGACTTGTTTTAAGACAATGCATCTGAAATATCTTGTTAAGTCAAACAATCTTGAAATTATCTTGTTTTGAGTTGAATTTTACAAGAAAACTCAAAAAGAGTTTAACCCTGGTGTCGTACTGCAGGTCAAATTGACCCATTTTAAAGTTTGAAAATGTGGGGAAAAAAATTCAGTTAAAATTTCCACATTTTCAAATTTTGGGGGGAAATTTTTGAACATTTTTTGATGTTAAAAAAATGTTTCTTCAGAACATTCACATAAAAATCTACCAAAATCCAGTAAATTTCACTGGATTTTGGTTGATTTTTATGTGACTGTTCTTAAAGAAAATATTGCAAGTTTTACTGGTATATATGGAATCACTTTAGATATTTTTAGGATTTTTTTGGGAAGATTTTTACTCATTTTTGAACATATTTAGAATTGTTATATATTTTTAATTTTTTTAAAATTTTCATTTCTTGCCAAATTTGCAAATTTTTTTTAAAACAACTTTTAAGGGGAACTTTTATGGATTTTTTTTCCTGGAGGTTTTGCAAATTTTTATAAATTTGGGGAATTTTTTGCTGAATTTTTGGATTTTTTTCAGACAAAGAGGACTGCTCCCTCTGAGGGTTTTCTAGGTATCAGCATTGTGTGGTCCTAACAGTGTCCATGTTGATGCTGCAGTAAGTTCTCCTCCTCTGATCCCATCTGTTCTACAGTCAGACGTTAACGTTCTAATTTGTAGAATCGTCCAGATGAAGAACCTCCTCCTGGTATCTTGTCCAGTTTCCCTCCAGCAGCAGAGATCTGTTTCCCAGTCTTCTTCTTCTTCTCCTCCTCCTCCTCCATCTTGTCCTCCTCCTTCTTCTCCTTCTTCATCTTCTTCTCCTTCTCCTCCTCCTTCTTCTTCTCCTTCTTCTCTTTCACCTCCTCCTTTTTCTCCTCCATCATCTTCTTCTTCTTCTCCTCCTCCTCCAGTTATCTGTTCCATGTGTGTAGATATCAGATATTTAATCTGTGGACTTCCATGCTGCTGCTGTAATGTGGAGCTGTGGGTGAGGGAATGTTCTCCTGCTTTAACATGGAGCTGTGGGTGAGGGAATGTTCTCCTGCTTTAACATGGAGCTGTGGGTGAGGGAATGTTCTCCTGCTTTAACATGGAGCTGTGGGTGAGGGAATGTTCTCCTGCTTTAACATGGAGCTTTGGGTGAGGGAATGTTCTCCTGCTTTAACATGGAGCTGTGAGTGAGGGAATGTTCTCCTGCTTTAACATGGAGCTTTGGGTGAGGGAATGTTCTCCTGCTTTAACATGGAGCTGTGAGTGAGGGAATGTTCTCCTGCTTTAACATGGAGCTGTGAGTGAGGGAATGTTCTCCTGCTTTAACATGGAGCTGTGGGTGAGGGAATGTTCTCCTGCTTTAACATGGAGCTGTGAGTGAGGGAATGTTCTCCTGCTTTAACATGGAGCTGTGGGTGAGGGAATGTTCTCCTGCTTTAACATGGAGCTGTGGGTGAGGGAACGTTCTCCTGCTTTAACATGGAGCTGTGGGTGAGGGAATGTTCTCCTGCTTTAACATGGAGCTGTGGGTGAGGGAATGTTCTCCTGCTTTAACATGGAGCTTTGGGTGAGGGAATGTTCTCCTGCTTTAACATGGAGCTGTGGGTGAGGGAATGTTCTCCTGCTTTAACATGGAGCTGTGGGTGAGGGAACGTTCTGCTGTAATGTGGAGCTTCAGAGTTCTTCTACGTTCTCCTGCTGTAATGTGGAGCTGTGGTTCAGAGTTGTTCTGCCCTTGCTGCTCCTCTGACAGGAACAATAGCGTTCCTCGCCTCACAGAGCTGCGTTCTCCTCTACTCCTGGTCCACGGTGTCAGTGGTTTCATGGAGCTCCGCGGTGCAGCTAATGTTCTGCTGCAGCGGCATCGCCTCGCTGCTCCTCCACTGCCGCCTCGCTATGAAAAATCCATTCTGCCATGAGTTGTGACAGCTTGTCTGTGGTGGGAGTGTAAAATTCTAATAATTCGCCGCCTCAGACAGTCACTCTGGGGCTGCTTTGTGTTTCAGATTTGACTCGGTGTCACTTCGGCTGCCTGTCGAGTCCCAGTCGGCAGCGTTTAGCTTCTCAGAGAGAGAAAGAGAGAAAAGTGGAGCTTTATTTACCCCAAATGTTTCACCAGGTTTACTCTCCTCCTCAGCAAGGAGTGGAGGAGTTAAGGAGCTGGTTCCATCTGCTGCAGGAGGGTTTAAAAAGACAAACATTTTCAGCTCCAAAAAACCCTCCATGTGCTGTTACATCAGGACAAATAAACAAATTTAACTGGAAAATTTTCCAAAAAATATAATTAAAACCACTTAATTCTGTATGACCCTTCATATCGAGCTTTTGATGTTTTTGTGCATTAATGTCTTGGTTTTGGACACTTTTGTACTTTGATATTAAGATTTTATCCAATTTGGTACAAAAACGTCCATGTTTTTGACCTGTTTGTGTGTTAATATTCAGGTTTCACACATTTTGGCGCATTTATAACCATGTTTTTGATACTTCTGCGTGTTAACAAGGTTTTTGACAATTTGGAACAGTAAGATTCAGTTTATTTACACTTTTTGATGCATTCTTATCCAGGTTTCTGACATCTTTGCATCTTAATATCCACTGTATGTATACTGGTGCATTAATATCCAAGTATTTGACACTTCTGTGTATTAATATCGAGGTTTGTGACTATCATATTTACTTTTTTGACCCCTTAGGTTGTTGATAATTTATTGTATTAATATGCAGGTTTTACACACTCCAGTGCTTTAGTGTCTCGTGTCTTTATATTTTAGTGCATTAATATGAGACTTTAATGCATCATCATTCAGGTTTTTGATGTTTTTGTGCATTAATGTCTCGGTTTTGGACAATTTTGTACCTGAATATCGAGGTTATTTCCAATTTGGTGCCTTAGTATCTGTGTTTTTGAGACTTATGCGCATTAACCACAAGGTTTTTGACAATTTAGTGCAATAACATGCAGTTTATGTTGACTTTGATCCATTCTTATCCAAGTTTTTGGCATCTTTGTGTCTTAATATCCACTTTATGTCCACTTTGGTGCACTAACATCCAGGTTTTTGGTGCTTTTGTCCATTGATATTGAGGTTATTTCTATTTTGGTGCAATAAGATCCAGATTTTTGGCACCAGTGTGCATTAAAATCCAGGTTAGTGATGCTTTTGTGCACTAACATTGAGGTTATCTACATTTTGGTGCATTAAGATCTACACTATATTGCCAAAAGTATTGGCTCACCCATCCAAATAATCAGAATCAGGTGTTCCAATCACTTCCATGTCCACAGGTGTATAAAATCCAGCACCTAGGCTGCAGACTGCTTTTACAAACATTTGTGAAATAATGGCTCGCTCTCAGGAGCTCAGTGAATTCCAGCGTGGAACTGTGATAGGATGCCACCTGTGCAACAAATCCAGTCGTGACATTTCCTGGCTCCTAAATCTTCCACAGTCAACTGTCAGCTGTATTATAAGAAAGTGGAAGTGTGTTGGAACGACAGCAACTCTGCCACCAAGTGGTAGGACACGTAAACTGACGGAGCGGGGTCAGTGGATGCTGAGGAGCATAGTGCCAAGAGGTGGCCAACTTTCTGCAGAGTCAATCACTACAGACCTTCAAACTTCATGTGGCCTTCAGATTAGCTCCAGAACAGTGCTTCAGCAGAGAGCTTCATGGAATGGGTTTCCATGGCCCAGCAGCTGCATCCAAGCCATACATCACCAAGTGCAATGCAAAGCGTGGGATGCAGTGGTGTAAAGCAGCCACCACTGGACTCTAGAGCAGTGGAGACACCTTCTCTGGAGTGACCAATCACGCTTCTCCATCTGGCAATCTGATGGACCAGTCTGGGTTTGGTGGTTGTCAGGAGAACCATACTTGTGGGACTGCATTGTGCCAAGTGTAAAGTTTGGTGGAGGGGGGAT